>SNQJ01S0016229.1:121805-140235 GCA_010110895.2 Picea sitchensis
GTGTTGTTGCATCTGTTGGTGGAGTTATCCAAGTATTAGTGAATTCCCAGATCCCTTTATCCATCAACACCAACATCATTCTCTCCTTCCAAGGATTGTATTTGGAAATCCCATCCAACCTATCCTCTAGTTGCAATCTAGTTTCCATCTCCAAGTTCTGATCCGATAACCCTCTGTTGAGACTGCCTTTGTATTGAAATGTATGATCTTATATGAGGATGTCACCACTACAACCCTCGTATGTACGTGACTCTTACCACTGCGACCCACATATGTACATGAATGTCACCACTAAAACCCATGTATGTACATGAATATGCTCACAAACTCCAACATATGTACACAACTGTCCCTTCTATGACCTATGTACACTTACATACACATGCAGAAAACCCCTTTTCTGCCTCATTACTGTTCTTTCCCTTAAATCCATCCTTCGATTTATGCTTCTTGGTTATGGATATGACTAGATCTTCTTGTAGATATAATAAATCTATTTTCAACTTCCGAGATTTGGCTTCCTCTTAGAGCCCTCGCTTTGGTACCATGTTGATTTATACACTTCAACCCAACATCCGATAGTTAGCTCAAAACAAAATCACTTTATCTATTAAAATCACAACTGAGTAATCAACTAAACACGCAACATAAGCACAAATTAGGAAACAAAAAACCTCACACACAAGACACCAATATTTTGGGGTATAAACCCCTGGAAAAACACCAGAGGAAAAGCCATTCCTAAGATTCTTTTATTAAGGTCAAATAAGGGCTCCTGTAATAGGGAAAATGGCCCACTAAGAGAATATACACTACAAACAAACTTGGAAATGCCTATGTTATTGTACGACCTTGTACCAACACATTTCCCAAGGTGTACGTTCCTTTCCTTGGAAAAACCCGTGTACATACATGACTGTCCCCACTGAGACCCACGTACATATCCAAAAATTCTAGATAAAAATCTTTGTATGACACACCCCTTTCATGTGGCTTCTATCAATTGAAACACACCTATGGTTGCCTCTACTTTCTCTTCTTTTGGACCTGTATTACATCTAGATGAAATTCCTTCTCCACCTATCCAAAATCTTGAATGACGATCCTTCGTAATCCAACCCTATCTGCATCAACACTTGGATGAAATCTCTTCACCCAACCAGTGATATCTCCTCACTGATCTGTAAGAAAAAGTCCTTATTTTCTTCTACACTCCTCACACTGGAAAAGGTCCTTCACTATCTCTAACCTTGGCATCTGACAAAAATTCTTGATCTTGATCTCTCACCAAAGTCTCTCACAAGTGTATTTTATGAGAATAATGAAATGAATACATATTATTAACATGTGCTTAACACAAAATAATAGAGATATAGTAAAACTGGTTCTCTATTCAATAAAGAAATAAGCTGAAAATTGTAAAATGCAGTGGAAACAAGCTTGTTGGAATGGTGGCAGCTTATCTTTGAGAAGAGATGTGACGATTGCGCTCATTCGCAAAAACATGATTACAATGAGGCTCTGAAGGCCTTTTTACAATAAACAAGAATGCCAAAAAACCCTAGACATCCAAAAACCTAACCCTAGGAGATGAAGTGCCAAAAGTCATGTGGGCCCCGTTTGGGTAAGTCAGTACATCAACTTCCTGGGATCGTAACTTTTACATATGATCTTTGTTTTAGGCATATGATAGCCCATTGGAAATATCTATGATGAAATTTTGCTACCGCGACATACCCCAAAAAACATTGTTTAGGGGTCAAAACGACTCCGGAAGTTCAGGACCTGAAAAACTGTTAAAAATAGTAAATTATCAAAATTGCTAGAAAGTTGTTTTGAGCCAGTTGGAAAAGGTGGGTGGCCACCGATATCCACCTGGATCACTCCTTCACCCTAGCCTTGCTTTTATAGTCATTAGTTACAATTTATTTCTAATCTCTAAAGTTATTGACAATTCAGATTACTTCTCACACCCACTTGAGATTTAGAAACATGCTAATTACCTTTAGCATTTTCCTTAAATAACTCAATTAACTAATAATTTTTTTTTTACTTTAGTTAATTACTTTTAACTAAAGTAAACTCAAGGATAGAAGGTTTTAAAGGACTTCCACATTCTAGACACATGCCAATGTGGAAGTACCTATCTGATGCTACTACTAACATCAACATAACCCTCCATTTCTCATTCACTATATCCATCCTCCCTACTCCCCCTCCCCCTTGTTCATTTTTCCTCTATATACCCCCCTTGCCTCTTTCCCCTCCCTTCCTCTCACTCTCTCTCTCTCTCTACACCCTCTCTCTATCTCCCTCTCCTTCACTCTTTGTTGGACCCGAGACATGATCATCTTCATGACGTTATTATACACTTTTTGCCATATGTACATATGCGTTTTTTTATCTTTCAAAGGAGCTTTTTGAAGACTTTTATGGTAAAATTATACAATCGGCATGAGGTATGTATAATTCGTGTTTTGTGATTCAATCAAGTTTAATTTATCATATTTTATGGTTTCCAAGAGTTAATTCATATTTTTATGTTGTTACAGGGCAAAACGCACCATGTTTCTTTGTCCGACACTTGTTTCGGCACTTGATCCAGCACTCGTTCTGGTACTTGATCCAACACTCGTTCCAACACCCAGTATTGAACAAAAACGCAAGGAAAATTGGCGGTTATGGTATTGGCGGACAGTGGTGGAAAAATTGGGCACATGGGTTTTGTTTGTCATCGCCCCCTCCAACTACTAAGCTCAAGACAACTCGATTTCAGTTGTCCAAAGAGGGCGATCATTGGGTTCCTCCGGTTTGACAGTTAGAGCATCATTTATTGTAATTTGCCAAATTTAGAGGTGGTTCGACCCTCCTGTGGTCCACCACTTCGTTTTTAAATGTTATAAATACCACTGAGGTGTTTAGATGATTGTTAAGTAGAAGAAGCAAGTAACATAAGCATTAGAATTCCCAGAAAAACGATTTTTCTTTGTTTGAGTTTTTACATTGCCAGAATTATGCCAGAACTGCGTTTTTGGATTTGTATGGTGAATTCGGCCTGCTAAGCTCGTGGTATACTTTTAAAGAGTGACCAAGACTTGTTGGGCGGCCCACCAACAGTTTGGTAACTCTCTTCATGTTGATTTAAGCATTTCTTAATTTAATTGCTCTTTCTTTATTTGTTGTACATGCATATTTTTATTTAGTTTATTAATTTGATGTAGCTTAACTGATTTGCTTCTCTTTTACAGGTTAGAATGATGAGTTGTATTAACATGCATTAATCTCGTAGATTATAAAACGCTTGCAAGTCTCTCTCTAACTATACTAACCCCACATGTAGTTAGATGATAAATTGTGCTTTCTTTTATATTTTTACAGTCAATCTTAGAACATATTTTTAATTAGAACATAGCATAGTTTTAATCTGAGTTTCTTCTGACAAAGACTGATGGATGGATATATTTGCTTTCATTTTTTGAATCATAGCTTGCTTACTTCAGTTTTAGATAGATTTCACTTGCTTCGTTGTTGGTTAAATGTAACTGTCAATTCATTTTTTAATATCATGTTTTTAATTTTTGTTTTCAGTCATTTTCTTATCATAGCTTGAATGATTAAACTAGACATAGTATAGTTTCCTTTCACGCAATTTCCTTTCATAGATTAAGATTCAATTGAATTTCTTAATTAGATAATGATGATCTCATCATGATGTTGATGGTTTATACATGAATATGTAGGGTATTTAACATTACTTTTATCATGGCTAAGTTTTCATTGGACTGTTTACTTCACACCTTTCATTTTGCCATTGTAAGAAATGAGTATTGAGCTTATACCATTAGAGCTGTCCTTTGTTGTCCAAGTGTCATTGAGATATCATCCATCACCAAGAGGCATTCACACAACTACTAGCATTACATTTGAGTGTTTCATAGAGCAAAGATAGTTTCTTGCTTTCGTAGATTAGAAGATAGTTTCTTGTTTTTCATAAGTTTAGTTGATAGTCTTTCTTTCTTTCAATGGGAATAGATTTCCTTTCGTGCATTTGCATTGAGAATTTAAACTTCTTTTCACACAAGAAAAAAGTTTGCTTAGGTGGGTTTCACTTACCTCTTAGGCTAGGTAGTTTTTCAATGAGAATTCTTTGCTTACTTGTCTTTTACTTTATACTTTTGCTTGCTTGTCTATTTGCTTTAATAGGTTAGTTGATTGCTTTTGCTTGCTTGTCTATTTGCTTTAATAGCTTAGTTAGGTGCTTTTCTTGCTTATCCTATTTTGCTTTAGTAGGGTAGTTAGGAATTTTTGCAGTTAGATGCTTTTGCTTATCTATTTGCTTATCTATTTGCCTTAGTAGGGTAGTTAGGTGCTTTTTATTTGCTTATATAAGGTAAATTTAGGTCTTGAAAACCTATATTATTGAAATCCTCAAATTTTATATAAAAATATATATATTAGAAGCAAAGAGAAAATCTTGTGAGTATGTGGAATATAGAGTGAATATTATTTTGATATTGAGAAGACCTAAGTGTCATATGAAAGCGGAGAAGACGCTGATGACAAGGATTGAGGCCGACTTTTTGTAGTGTTTTGCTTTAACGTACGCGCTAGAGCAGCTTGGCCTTTTGGTTTTATGTAGATGCTTCTCAACTTGTGAGACTATATCCGTGCAGTCCAGTCCGTGTGGAGCCCACGCACAAGTGGAGAGTATAGTCTAATGCGTGTGGATCCCACCCACATGATCAACCTAAAGACTAATGATTCTATAGAGGTTCCCATCACTGAGGACTCAACGAACCCTTTTGGGAGAGAAGAAAGTAGCTTGATAACCCATGTGAGGTGATGTTCATTCTTGAATATAATATTTGTTATTGAATCTATTTTTTTGTTTTAATAATTTTAAAGTTTTAGTTGATTTTCTGTTAATGAACTTAGTATTACATTTTGAGTTGTAATAATGTTAAATGAGTGTAAGACGACAATTTTGATGATATAAAATAATGTTACGATGAAAAAAAAAATATCTAGATAACCTAGTAACTCTACAACTCATTATGCATAATTAATTTTAATTAATCAAAATTAATTAATTAAAAATTAGAAAATAAAAAATAAAATTATTATAATATTTAAATATTTTAAAAATGCATAACTAATTTAAATTAATTAATCTAAAATTTGAAAAGAAAAAATAAAATTACTATATCATTTAAATGTTTTAAAATGAAATTAGAATATATTTCTACTATGCGGTTAGTTAACATTCCTTAAAAGTGTTTTTGCTTAAAAATATAAATATTATTTTAAAAGGCCTATTCTTATTTTCTATTTAAAACCTTTAATTTTATATTAAAAATATTTTTAATATATAAATATATATTTAAAATTTTTAATTTTATATAAAATATTATATATATATATATACGTGTGAAATATATTAAGAGGTTCGGAAAAATGAACTATTCAATATGTTTTTTAAAGAAGAAATTTAGTATAAGTGTCGAAAAACTTGTTGGTGACATGAATTGAGGCCGACCGGCGCTTGTAAAGCAAATTCCATTTCTGCCTCTACGGTGGAGGCATGCTATCACTGCATTTCTTTTCGGTCTCTTCTCTACCTACCGCGTAGGTAAAACTTTTCATTCCAGAGATTTATTTTCCAATTTTATTTTAACATTCATTGACATTAAAAATATTGAATAGAAGTTTTTAAAATTTTCTTAGTTTTAATGAATTATGAGATTAAAAAGGAATGTATTATTATAAATATTTTGAATTTAAATTTCGTGGGTTCAAAATATTTAAAATTATTTTTCATCTTTTACATTTTGACATTATAAAATCAATTAATTGTCTTATTTCATCATGGTTTAGGAATTGATTAATATTCCATTTCAATATGAGGTTAATGATATATTATTTTTAGTTTTCTTCCTTATTAAAAAAAATATTTCTAGTTTATTAAATTAAAATTAATAATTTATTTACAATATTTTAATTTTCTCTTATATTTTAATTTCTATTATAATATAATTTCTCTTTAATAATAATTTGAATGAAATTACATAATAATGTTTTCAAAATTTAATATATATCCATAATTTAATATCCATTCATATATATAGTGACATATATATAGATTATTTAAAAATTATATATATATAGTACATATATACATTATTTTAAATAATTTTTATTTGACAAATTTTTAATCTACATAAAATTTGTTAAATTAATATCAACAACCAATTAAAATTATTTCATTTTAATAATTTGAAAAACAATTTTTTTTTTTTTTTTTTTCAAAATATAATTTTAATAAAAAAAAAAAAAAAAAAAAAAAAAAAAAAAAAAATTTTGTTTTTATAAAAGTCAAAATAAATTGACGTCAACTAATTGCAATATATTCTCCCTACTCGAGAGAGGAGAAGACTTGAATGGTTGGCGTTAAGTTTGTAGATTTTCATAGAGATGCATTACTTATAGGGGTTTTTTGAACATTTTATCTTTTGAATTTTTCATATTGGAATTTGGTGAAACAATTTTAATGGCATTACTTATAGGGGTTTTTTGAACATTTTATCACTGAGATTTTTCCATGTTAGGAATTTGGTGAAGAACAATTTTAATGATGATTATTTTTATTGTTTAAATTTTAATTTTAATAGGAATTTTATTTTAATTTTTTCAATTTTAATGAAATAATTATTTTTATTGTTAAATTTTATTTTTTAATAGAAATTTTTTTATTGTTTTAAATTTTATTTTTTAATAAAAAAATAAATTTAGCACTGTGAAAAAAGAAAGTAAAATTACATAATCTTTCTAACAATTACTGACAAAATTTCAATCAAAATAAATTGGAAAATATTAAAAAAATCTCCAAAACTTAGAACGTTTCGAATATGGCTTACTTATCATGTCCCATGTCGGTTCCCACCTTGGATGGCTTACTTATCATGCATGTCCCGCCTTTGATTCGTGTCTTATGGGCTCCTTCGCTTACATCATTGAAAATTGGGGTTTTATGTTTTCTAAATCCGTATCTTCAGACTTCCCTCATTCGATTCCCTCATAAAATATTTTTTTCAACGAGAAGGAAGGAGGGAGGGGAGTCTTAATTTGAAGTGTATATTATTAATAATAATTATACAGAGAGCATATATACTGATAGAGTTTTATTGAAAATCTCTCAACTAGTTTACAAGTTTTCCCAAATAATTTTTGTAAAACAACCATCCTTATCATATTTGTCCCGTACACTGTTCAAGATAAGACATGTGAAAGGTGGAGGTGACCATTTCATCCTTTGAGTAGATGGATACAGGTCAAGTTGCACTGCAAGATCGACCCACATGCAAGAGATAAATTTCCAACTTGTACATCATTCCAATTCTGAGGGATGGAATTGATGGGGTTCATGGCGAAACCACATCGTCAATTTACTGTGCACCACATACGTTTCAGAAGGCTATTTTGCTATATACTGAAACATTGAAACGACACACCATACATGCTATGTTGAAACATTGAAGCACAGAATGGAAGAGCGAGGAGAGAAAAAAAGCTTCACTGTCTGCAGTATTTGAAGAAGCTCTTAACCAACACTTCACTGAAGATTCAACAGACATTGCACATCAAAATCCTCCTTTTAGTGTCGGATTGCATGTTGCTCGTCACACATTGCTCAACGTTTCACCATTATATATTCTGGATAGTCTAAGCTATGTGCTCGAGGCCATTGGAGGCCTACCGAGGATGCCAAGTTGAAGGAGTTGGTGGCTCAGTATGAGCCTCAGAACTGGAATCTCATTGCAAATAATCTTGAAGGAAGATCTGGTAGAAACCACTTTTAAGTTTCAAGGGTTTGAATAAATGAAAATCCATAGATTTTAGGTTTCAAGTCTAATGTGTCTAAAAGTCTGAATCCTGTGTGTAGGCAAAAGTTGCAGGCTGTGGTGGTTTAACTAGTTGGTCCCTAGAATCAACCATAAGACTTTTAGTGAAGAGGAGCTGCTCATCGTCTCTATGGTAACAAATGGGCCATGATCGCAAGGATCTTCCCTGGAAGAACTGATAATGTCGTCAAGACCCACTGGCATGTAATAATGGCTAGAAAACTTAGGGAACAATCTAGTGCCTACAGAAGAAGAAAACCACAAGTAGTGTAACAGAGAAGAGAGAAAAGTGACACCTGCAAGAAGAAGATCGCCTTCAAACTCATCCGTTGCACGCGCTTCCAGTTTTTCCTTTTATTGATTTCCATTGACGCGTTTTTAGGTGAGAAGAAACCTAGTCTATAAGCATTGGTGTGAGAACAGAGTTGCTCTGCTTTTTATTCTAGGTGTTGAGAGCTTTGAATGAGGTGCTTTTAGCTGTACCAAGGCTAGAATATGTTCTTAAACATCGGCTCAAGACATCTGCGGGAGCACTTCTGGTAAGTTTTAAGACGAATTTCGAAGGAAACAACCCTGTTTCTCTGTTTTTGCGTGGATTTGTTTGTTTCTCTGAGTCCTATAGCTGGTGTTCTCTTCCCACTACTGATAATGTTGTTAGTCCCAGCGAGGCAGTATATCCTTCCCAAGTTTTTCAAAGGAGCACATCTTCAAGAATTGGATGCAACCGACTATGAAGAGGCACCTGCAATGCCATGCAACATACCAGTGAGTGCAAGACACATATCAAATAAAGTTTGGAGAATATTACTCCAATCTATTTGTATCCCTTGCAGCATGAACATAAATAAATTGAACTATAACATATATTGATTGCAGGAAGTTGGAATTCAGGGGTTCGGACTAGGAACCATAGGGGCACGTGTAGATGATGGCGAAGTTTTGCATGAGATGATTACACGAAGTCATGGTGAGGTCAAACACGCATATAGTCCACGGATAACTAGCTCGAGTGAATGCACACCCATTCATGAATCCAAATCTGCATTCAGTCCATGACTTGCAGAAGCTAAACAAATATATAGCCCCCGTGTAAGTGAGCTGAGACAGACATATAGCCCACACAGAGGGGAAAAACATTCGGGCACTTCCCAGGTTGGTCAAGGAAAAAATATGGGCCCAAGTGCATCTGGTTGGAGGTCACATAAACCAACTTTCGGTTAGGTGTTTGGAGTCTAAATTATCAATCAGTAATATTTCCCTTCTGTGAGAATTCCTTATGTTCCATAGTACATATTTTATTGGTTTATCATTATGTAATCATTGTGTGATAAATCACTCAGTTGTATTTGGTGTTGTTTTGCACTTCAAAATTAACACTGTTCATCACAAAGAACCCCTGTCCTCTGAGATGGACAGGGTGGTATACCATGTAGTGTGTGAAGAAAACTTATAAGGTAAGTCGAGCTTGAATAATTTATGTTTCATGTGGCGTGTTAAAGTTCTATTCTGTCAGTCTTGTGGTTTTATATAGACCCTGGGCATGCCAAATAAACAAGGTGGTATTAAGGAGTTTGAGTGGTTTGAGCTTCACAGAGAATTCTGCTTTCGTCTACCCACTAGAACCTAATGAAAACCTTTGCAGCCTTCAATGTTTCATTGCAAGTACTCTTTCATGAAGGATATCTGGCATGGATAAAAAATCTACATATTAATCTTGACAAATGGAAAGGAAAATGCTAAGGCTAAACCTTTGCAGCCTTCAATGTTTCATTGCAAGCACTTTTTCATGAAGGATATCTGGCATGGATAAAAAATCTACATATAAATCTTGACAAATGGAGTGGATAATGCTAAGTCTAAGTACAATATTAAAACCCCTATAAATGTTTAACCGTTACCTAAAAACTAACCAAGTACAATGTCAAAAAGAGCAAGGATATGTTCGCAACGCATTCTAATTTGCAACACAATTATGAGAGATGGAAGTATGTCTTCAATAATGCTTGTCCTTTGAGGACAGTAATATTTAGATAATGGAAATAAAGAACATATGCATTCAACTCTGGACCAAGGGACCAAGGAAATTAGACCACATCAGTTTTGGTATCAGTATTGTTTATTACCTTTTATCATTTGACATTTAGTTTAAATATGTGTAGTTTGATTTTCAGGCAACTAAATAGGTGTAGTTTGATTTTTAGACAACTAAGGTAATTGTTGGTGAAATCACAACTTTATATTACTTAAATCATGTTTTGAATACATAAATTGATTCAAAACCCTCAAAACCTAAAGACACCCAAAAATATGTAATTTCTGCATTTATTAACTCTAAGATTTTAGTTTGAAACACCAGCAAAAGGACAACACAATGACCTACACGTGTTTGATTTAGAACGAGTTCTAACTCTCCCCTACCCCTCCCATGAAGCTCTTTTCATCATTGCCTCTTGCCAAATAGCGACAACACTTGAAGCATGCATTGCCCAGTTGTCCAATTGAAGCCTATATTTGTCCGATAAGATATGATGTAGCTTAGTTTGAAGTTCATAAATGCCCTTCATAAGCTCTTGGAAAACTCAGACTTGAAATTTTATTCTGACATATTTAATTTTCCTTCACAATCGTGAAATGATACAAATTTTGTTCATGTACGTGTAGTTGCGAATCTATATTAAATATCCATTCCTCCCATGAAGCTCTGAGCTCTTTCATCCTTTATCTCTCGCATACCTTGTGACAACACCTAAATCATACAATGTAGAGTTGAAGCCTATATTTATCTTTCAAGGCATAATGTAGCTTATTTTGAAGTTCATAAACGCCCTTCATAAACTCTTGGAAAACTCAGACTTCACATTTTTTCTGACATATTTGACTTTCATTGCAATCGTGAAATGCTACAAATTTTGTTCATGTATGTGTAGTTACTACTCCTATATTAAATATCCATATTGCTAGTCATTTCTAATTAGGCTGTGACACTACATGTATATTGTAGACATGCTGGCCAAGGTTACTTGGCATCATGTGGTTCTAATTACAAAGATTAGTTTAGGAAGCACACCACTACCTTTTATATTTTGGTCGTGCCTCTTTATTACAACGAGTATCTATTTTCTGGAATATTCTTGTACATTGAACAATGAATATTAGATCCACACATTATGGATTCCTATTGTTTTATGGGGAATCGGAGAAGATTAATCAGTTGAAGCAATACCTTGGCATTTGATATTTCATGTTTCAACCCCATTCTTTATCTAATTCGAAATCCCAATTTAGAGGATTCTCATTTAAACCATGTTTATTATAATTAAATCATCTACTGCTATGTCTTCAGTGAGGCAAGGTTATTTATCTTCCCTCTTTTCCCTTCTACTTAGGATTTTCTTTC
The DNA here is from genome assembly GCA_010110895.2 of Picea sitchensis. Lineage (NCBI taxonomy): Eukaryota > Viridiplantae > Streptophyta > Pinopsida > Pinales > Pinaceae > Picea > Picea sitchensis. The sequence continues at coordinate 133,101 of SNQJ01S0016229.1, forward strand.
TGCGGAAACATGGATAACCTTCCATAAGATTGTACACACATTTTACTGAACTTTAGGAACATTTCTTTAGAGGAGATAAATGTTTTTTTAAATTGAAAATATAACTAGAAAGGGAAATTTATATTAGTAGTGTATGCCCGAAGAACCTCAAATAGTAAACATGTTACTAACCTTGAGGAACGTTTCTTTAGAGGAGATAAGTTTTTTTTTAATGGAAAATGAGACAGAGGAAAATTTAAATTAGTAGCGTATGTGAAGAACCCCAAATAGTAAATAATAAGTTGGATTTAATTCCAAAAGTTAGGAACCATAATATGGAAAAATCTTATGACTTGGTAAATTGTAATTTTCTTTTACTACCTTTAAGAGTTTTGTTTTGTAAATTTATTTTACCACCTTTAAGAGTTTTGTTTTCACGTTGGATTAATTAATTTAAATGATGATGACTTCCCCTACATTTTGGTTTCATAAATAGCTTTCCTACATGTTTCTTAAACATTTGAGAATATTAAGATAGGGATTCCCATTATCTCAAAACCCCTATAAAGGATGGGCGCTTGTTCATCACACTAAGGAACTTGGAGTGGTTGAATAATCCCATTCAGATGAAGTGATTTTTGATGAAGAGATTTGGCCTTTTTTCCCATGAGTCTGCCTCTCTATTAAGCCCTTTGTTTACATGAAATAAATGTAAAACAAAGGCAATTGGGATTGAGGCGAAGCTTGAAAATGTTTGCCACTAGATCTGAGCATAGTATAGCTATATATAGAGAATTGATTACAAATGGATTTTAGTGTGATATGTTTGTGGAGAGTGCTCTTGTAGGCATGTTGAAGTAGGGTTTCCTTGGATGTTTAATCACAAGAGAGAGCAAGGCTTCATCATTGAACCATGTTAAACAAGATTATTTTAGGCAAAAACCGTTTCACCTTCTTTTGTCCATCAAAATGGCTTAAAACACATGTTTCAAAACTTAAAAGGGAAAATAAAATAGGTTAATTAATAACAATACTGCAACTGCTTGTAGTTTAAGAAAAAACACGTTCTTTTCCAACATACATACCTTGTATTTAGTTCGACGTTTCCTTCCAGAAAATAAAGAAGATGAGTATTCGTTCGACATTTAATTCCGGAAAATAAAGAAGCGGAGTAATAATAGTATAAGCACACAGTAGTTTAAAAAAAAACACTTTCTTTTCCAACATACATACCCTATATTTCATTAGTGATCCTCACAGAGCATTGGAATGGTATGCAGGGCACACCGCCCTTTGTGAGGCCACTAGGTTACATTTCTTCCATGAACATGTAAAGGAAGGGTTTTTGTAATCTCTACACTCCCCCACTTTATTCTCGTTGCAATTTCTTCGCTCCTCTAAAGCTCCTTAACTCATTTCCTCCCTTTGCATCGACCATCCATATTTTTGCGACACACAATTTATCCTTCTCTTTTTGTTTTTATTATCATATAATAACTGGCAATGGCACACCTAACGTTTGCATCCTCGATTCCCCAAACCCACTTTGAAATTGAAATTGAAGTGGAAAATTAGATATCTCCTCACGCATCTTCGGAAGGCGCTTCCTCCTCTTTCACAGCTGCTAATTTTGGATCATATCTGAAAGGTTTAGTTGCACCCCGAGGGATCCAGTCAAATATTGTTGTTTTAATTGTTATTATTTTTATTTTGGGATCTTAGAATTCCGGTGCCTTGATTCATTTCTAGTGCCTTCTATCTAAAATTGGCCATTAACCTGTGATTTTGCTTATGAACGATGTTTAACTATGAGGTAGGGTTTTGCTTCATTTCTTTCATTTTCTTCAGATTTTTTTAAGGTGGGATGGTTGAAGGGTAGGTTGAGATGTTCTAAGTTTGTGTTGATAATTATTTTATTTTCAGAGCTTAAATCTTTGAGGTGGTTCGAATTTCGAATCTACGGGATTTTGTTCCCTATTTTTCATTTCATGGGGTAGATATTGAGCAAACCCCAAAGAACATGGTAATGTTGGTGATCCTTGCTCTTGTTTCTTGGGTAGATGAAGTTTATGTTTGACAACATAGGTATTCCAAGGGAGGAAGAACACCTTCAATAGCCACTCCATAGCAGGATCAAAGGGTCAGTACAGATGTTTCATAGGTGGAAACCCCTCTGAAACATCCATGGCTCCAACCAAGACGACCACTTGGAGGCGGTGTATTATCTGAAAAGGTACTTCATATCATTATAATGTTCCTCTCTTTGAATTGAAAAATAGTACTTCATATCATTATAATGTTCCTCTCTTTGAATTGAGAAATATAGTAGTGGTTTCATGATATTAGTCTTATTGTATCTCTATTAAACTTTGAGAAGAACAAAAAGATTAAATGACTTGTAATGTTCCTTTCTTTAAATTGAGAAACATAATGGTAGTTTCATGATATTAGTTTTGTTATACTTATATTAAGTTTAGAGAGGGATAAAAAAATTGAATGAAATGTAAATTTGATCCCTAACTATGTTGATATGTTCTTTTTATATTATTAATTTTGTATAGAATTTAAAATTGGGTTGAACTTATATTTGTTAATAAAAATGATACTTAAATGTAGAAATTATGGTTGAAATAATTGTAAAAGAGAAAAAAATGTCAATATTGTTAAAGTTAATAGGTGAAAGATTTTCCCACATATATTATTTTTAATATGCTTTTGGTGTGTTTTTAAATATAGATAAAGTTAGGAAGTTAAATATTTTTCCACATGTATTATTTTTTGTATGTTTTTAATTAAAATATGTTGGTGGATTATTATTCAATTTTCACAATATTTGAAAGTTTTTAACTAACAAAAGTATTTTTAGTATGTTTTTAATGTGTTTTTAATAAAAATATGTTGGTGGATTATTATTCAATTTTCACGATGTTTTAAATTTTTTAACTAACAAAGGGTTTTGATAGCTTTAAATTGAGTTATAATTTAAAAAAAGTTTATTCTTATTGTGTTTAATTATTAATAGGAAGAAAATTTGTATTCTTCTATTTGAAATCTTTTGAGATTTATTTTAAATTGATGAAATTGTAAATCTCAATAAGCAGATTGTAACTTAAGTATTTGACGATGCTTAATCCACTTTTATATTAAAAACAACAATTTTAACAAATCCAAAATTATAATTTTAATATAGATTTTATAACCTCATTCCAATAATTAAAATAAAATAAAAATATACATAAAATAAAATAGAACCCTACCTTATGCATAACATCTACATGTCCATAACAACATAAACCATGCTCCTTAGTCCTTTCCTCGTCCTATATGTCTACTTCTCAATTCACTTATACATTCCCATTTACTCATTAAGGAGTATGCTAATTTTAGTTCCCAAGTGTCATAATTACATAGCATACACGATCTTAACTTAGTTACTTTAGTGCTTGTCTTTCATCACCATAATTAATTACGTTTACCCATATATTAAGCAATGAATTTTGTAGAATATTGGTCGTCCAATTCGTAATTCCTCCTGCTACGTCATATATATGCATCTTTCAAATGAAGTTGGGACATCAATATAATGTTGAATTTGTTTACATGCCACTACACTACCCATTTTCCTCACTACTCCATTTCTCCCACCACGTTTCTAGTGTCACTCCTCCTCTAGTCTACTGTGTTTCGAACTCAAGTCAATGTTTTACCAAAATGTAGTGACCTTACTTCATTTGATTTGTCTACAAATGCCCTTGGTTTTCTCTATCTCTCACTCCTTTGATCGATTGCTCTACGACCCTGTAGAGATGGAGCTCACAACAACTTGCTTTATATATATATATATATATATATATATATATATATATATATATATATATATATATATATATAAACACATGTATGAGACTTTGATTCCAAATTGGCGTGTTTCCGAAGAACTTTGTAAATCCAGAAACCTTGAATAAGTGTTAATTGTCAAATAAGTTAGCTAAAAATTGAAAAAAATATATATCAAAAGCAATGTAGCCTTTCATGAATGATCCCCTTCAAATATATGCAAAACACATCAAAAATCAATCTTCTTCAAAACCTGAACCCTCTTCTTCAAATCCTAAGCCCTCAACACTCTACATATAAGCATTTTTTTCAAAAGTCAAGCAAATACTAACCTTTCATGCATAATTTCCAACCCCCCTCGCATTTAACTAACTACCTCCTTGGAGACTCCTTTATTGCCTACAACCTTGAGAGCTACTATGCTCTCTCTCAGCTCAACAACCATTCCTTCACACAAACACGCGCATGAATCAATCTTCGCATAATTTCCCTGTAAAATTAAATTGTTATGTATTTCCTAATCAACTTTAATAGAATTCCATTGTGATATTATAACACGGATGAAAAATCAAGATCTGTTGTATGATATTTTGAGCTATATTTACGAAAGAACTTGGGTACACTACTCATGTACAACTCTAATATCATTTTTTAGCTAATTGATTTGTAATAACATAAGAAAATATAGAAGCAAAGTTGTCAACTTGTAGCTTGATGAGTGATTGTGTAATTGCATGTGTGCATATACTAGGCGTTTCATGAAGATGTTGTCTAACAAATGTAAAAATGAGTGGCACCAATTAAGCTTAATATTGGGATAATTGGTTGGATTCATGTTTCAAACACATGTCCATTTGTTGTTCTTGCACTTACTCTAGATTCTAGGCCTTCAAATTGTAGTGAACCAAATTTTCTCCCATGATTTTTTTCACTTTCTCAAGCAAAGATGAAATGTGTTTCATCTTGGGCAGTGACCACATGAGAGAATAGTTATTGAATAGTTATTTTCTTTTTTTAAATCATTAGATCTCATGAAATGGATGAAAATAGTACCCATAATATTGATTTATTTTCTTTAGTTTATGAAATACTATTACTTTGATTTTGATAATTCAAAGGAGTAACATATGTTTGACACACTTTCTTGATGTTATAAAAAGATATTACCTTCATAATTCAAGGCTTATGAATATGTTGTGGGGAGGATAAGGAGGGTGTGCGTCTACTCATTGCCGACATTTTGACTCTGAGTGTGTGTCTACCACGTGCATTCAATTTTGACAGCCTGAACAATGTCAATGCTAAGTTGGGAACCAAGAATTACTTTAAGTTTCTTACATCGAGTTAATATCATGGCTTGTTGTTATGGTAAATAGAATCAAGTTGTAAATTGTGATAATTTTAGAGATATTAACTTTGAATGTATGTTTTGCATTTAGCAACTTAAATATTACCATAATGTTGTTAGGGAACACGAATCTAGAAATTATATAAAATTGTTTATATATCATTAATACTTTATTCATATTCAAATTTTTATCATTAAAGATGTAAAGAAATATAAATTGTAGTTATTGATAACATTATTTAATTTTTAATTTTTTAATTGAATTATTTATTTTATTGAAAATGGTTTTATACAAAGAATATTAAAGATAGATACATATTTAATTGAAGACATATTATAAATTGAACTTGAATATATGTCCTTGAATTTTATAAGAATGATTATTATGATTTAAAATTTATTTAAAGTTTTATATAAAAAATTAATTAGTTCGTATCTTTTCACTGTTTTCAAATGAGATTGACATGTTCTTGCTAATATTCTAGACTTAAACTTTGTTTTTTAAAATTTCACTTATGTAGATTGGGTGATGTGGATTGGGTGATGTATATATGTGACTTTTAGTCATATTATAATCCGATGTAAAATATTAGTTGGATTATGGTTTAGTAATAGTTAGTTTCATTTATTGAGCTTTTTAAAAATTATATAAAAATAACTTTTGTATTAAATAGGTTTTATTTATAAAATTCATTAAATAGGTTTTATTTATAAACTTCATTTAAATTACTTTTATTACTAAATAGAGTTTATTTATAGAATTCATTAAATAGGTTTTATTTATAGACTTCTTACTTTTATTACTTCGTCATTCTCATTAATTAGTTAGTTTAGGGGTATGCCAGTTAAAGAGAGGAGACTACTCGACTGGTTGGTGTCAAGTTTGTAAAAAAGGTTTTGCCTTCGTGACGGGTAAAATGTCAATCACGCCTTCGAGGCTCTTTCGCTTAATTCATTGAAAATTTGCGTTTTATATTAATAAATTCGTAGCATTTCATTATAAATACCGAAGAGAGTTGAGCCCCCATTACGCATTGCTCCTTGAGAACGCACGCATTTTGCTTTGTTGCAGTCTGAACCAGTCTAAGACCTAAATATTTTCGTTTTTTCCTTCATCTTATTTGTGTCTCCAATGGCTTCTTCTTCCAACCCCATCGCTGAGTCTGAAACCATCAGCAGCAACTACTACGATGTTTTTTTAAATCATCATGGTGCCGATGTTAAGGAAACTTTAGCTACCCATCTCTACAAACGCCTTACTGCCAAACGACTGCGAGTCTTTCTTGACAAGGATGAATTGCAGGAGGGAGACGACATACCTTCTCACTTAAAGGGTGCTATTGGATCCGCCTCTGTCCATATAGCAATATTCTCCCCTAATTATGCAAAGTCAAGTTGGTGTCTAAATGAACTCCTGCTGATGTTGAAGTCGCGGAAAACTATTCCAATCTTCTACGGTGTGAAGCCTGATGTGCTTCGCTGGACGCTCGGTGGAAATGGAGTGTATGCTGAACAACTCAGAATTCTAGAATTGAAGGAAGCAGATGACTCTGAACCTCGTCTCCAGAAGCCGAGGTACGACACCAACACTATGAGAGAATGGAGGAAAGCTCTTAAACGGGCTTCATATATAAAGGGTTTCGTGGTGAAGGCCAAGGACTGTAACAGGTAAGAACCACTAATGCTTCAGGCTAGCTTTTCTTTTTACCTTATAAAAACTATATGCAGGCGTTTCTTACTAGTGGCGTTTCTTACTAGTAGAGTTATTCTTCATATTGATGTAGTGACGATAGCCAACTCGTTGATAAGGTCGTGGAACGGGTGTTGAAGAAACTTCCAAAAACACCCCTCAATGTGTCCAAATATCCAGTTGGATTGGATAACAAAGTAAAAGATCTGGAGGGGAAAGTGTTGATTATGCCCCAGCAAAGTGGGGAGACTAGAGTTGTGGGAATTGTGGGTCTTGGCGGG
>SNQJ01S0016229.1:141164-151275 GCA_010110895.2 Picea sitchensis
TTGGCGACCAACTGAAAACCTTCTTCATAATCTGTCCCACCAATCAGCTGTATGTATTTCAAGCTTTACATTTCAAATGCTGTAGTGTTGTCAAATTAATTCTTAAGCTTCGTGAGGATGTCATATTGTTTCTAACAGTTTCACAGAACAATTCAGGTGCGTGGATTTTTGTGCCTTAAACGAAGTCATTTGGTGGACCTTAGGCGGGACAACAGAAACCGTCGCCGATCGTTAGATCAAAACCCCATGGAGCTGGGCAATCGTTCCATTAGTATGAGCAGCTTGGAGCTGGTTATGACTAAGGGTGATTGTTTGAAAGACATATTGACAAGGGTGGAGTCACCAGAATATCTCATATATCTCCACTGCCATCTCTTTCCCTATGCTTCCCTGCCTCGCTGGATTCCAATGGAGAGGTTAAGGGTTTTAGATGTGCAGGGGGACAAATTGGCATGGCTATGGGGAGATCGTAATTTTCCGGTATGTGGTCATTTCTTTTGTCGGTGAGCAATGTAAATATAGCTTGTGAAATTTGTCTTTGCACCCCACCACGCATAACGTGACATAGTTACATTGCAGGCACCTCTACAGTTGAGGCAATTGGAGATCAAGGCTCCTCTTTTAAAGTTTCCAAAGTCCATAGGGCAGCTGAAGTACCTTGAGAAGATTGTCGTGCGGCCTCTCGATTGTTCGGTTGGAGAGTGGGGAGAACATGTTACTTATAAAGTGCCTCTTAAAACTTTGCCGGACGAATTTTGTGATCTGCAGTGCTTGGAACACTTGGAGTTAGGCTATTGCTCAGAAATGGAGTCTCTGCCCGAGTCCTTTGGAAACTTAAAGAAGCTCCAACATCTTGACTTATCATGCTGCTTAAAATTGCGGACGCTTCCGAATTCCTTGGGGAATTTAAAACGACTTAAACATCTCATTTTGATATTGTGCCAAAGTTTGACCATGTCCAGCCAGACTCTCGGAAATATCACCACGCTTGAAATTATAGATATGAGATTCTGTACACAAATTGAAGTATTGCCTCCTCAAGTCGTACATCAACGGTACCTATCAGAATTACTTCTGGCGGATACAAACATAAGAGAATTGCCGGGTGCCATTGCAGATCTAAGAGAATTGAAAATTCTGGAGATTGGAGGCCGTTCGTTGGAAATGCTGCCGGCTTGGCTCGGTTGCCTAAGGAGTTTGAAGGAATTGCGGATTGGACACCCTCTGCCGAAATGGCTGCCTTTTTGGGTCTTTGTGCTGACTAGCCGTTGGATGCTTTCTCTGAAGGATAATTCCATCAAATTGAAATGTTTGCCCGATTCTATTGGAGAGTTGACTCAGTTGGAACTGTTGAGTTTTCGCGGGACAGGTCTCGAATGCTTACCACGATGTATCATGGCGCTGAACAATGTCGTAAATTTAACTGTACGTGATACTTCGTTAAGAGAACTGCCATTCAAAAGAGTGGGAGGGGAAAGAGAAACCGAGTGCATGCTTGGCCTCACAGAGTTGTGGCTAGACTCAACAAGGATATCGGAGATAGCATTTGGTAAAGGTATTTGCCCCAACCTTCAAAGTCTTTACATCTACGGATGTAGAAGCCTAGAGAATGTTGGAACATTGCCAAATACACTGATGAAACTATACTTGTGGGGTTGTGCTGATTTAAAAAAGATTGAAGGGCTTTGTGGTCTTGCAAAACTTCAATCGCTTGAGATTAGTGGTTCTCCAAAAGTGGAGGAGCTTTCTGGTCTTGGAACGTTGAAATCTCTGGACACGTTGAAGCTTTGTGAATGTGGGGTCACGGGTATACCGGGCTTGCAGCAGCTGACAAAACTTCGAGTGCTAAGGGTGTCAAACTGCTATGCGTTAAAAGAACTTGCAGGGATCGAACATTTGATGTGGTTGAGGATGCTTACTATTTCTGAGTGTCCCAATCTGAAATGCCGTGAGGAAGTAGTGGAGCATCTGCTCCAACAGGTCGAGAAAGACCTCTTGAATCTATATTATGACCTCTTGAACGATGTGCCTGATAACATTGACAATGTTTAAAACATATAAAGCATTTAAGATTTTATATGTAGTAGATTTTTTTATATATCAAATCTTTCCTAATATTTCATTGGGAAACATGTAAAGCCTTTATAATATTAAAGGTAATAAGATTTGTTAGGTTGTAGATCTTTTTATATATAAAATGTAACTGAATATTTCAGTGCGCTGTTCAATTAGTTAAATGCTATATGCTTTGGATTATGTTAAGATTTTTGTAATGTTTCTACGGATTGATAAAGAATAAAACATAGGTATATCGATAAAGAATACGATTGCATAGTAGTTTAAAAACAAGAAAGTTATATTTTTAGGGGTAATAATTCATTTTTTTAATATGCTATCATCTCTCGTATATAAGTAATATATTAAATCATGAATTACTTTTTCTCAATAATTTAATGGATGAAATGGGATTACAGTCCTTATTTCATGATACAAAGAATTTATAATTTGTTTTTTCTTATATTTCATTGTTCTTTGTTCATGTGTATTGGGAAGAAAATTTTGAAGCTGACAAGTTATCGAAAGAAAGATTGGAGCTCCATGAAAGAATGTGGGAAATCATTAAAACCCAACAAGAATACATTATTACTCATTTTTATGAATTCTGATTTTTTTTTTTTTTTTATTATATCTTAGATTTGTGGAAAAATGAACTCGTTCAATATCATCTAAAATATGGTGTTTTTTGAAATATTATGTATAATTATAGTTTTTTGTACTTTTATAAAGCTTAGATGTCAACTCTATGTGAATCAGCCACCCCAAGAATTTGCTATTAAGCCAGGATAATAATTTGCTAAAAAAAAATTGTATTTTTAATAAATGAAAAAATGGATACTCTCCTTTTTTTTATGAACCTCATTACATAAAAACTAATATATATATATATATATATATATATGTTTTATTGTAATTTTTATTATCCTCGAATATCAATTTAAAGCTCAATAGTCACAGTATGATAGAGATGCGTCATTATTCAATATTGTGCCATCTAGAGGTTCTATTATGTAAAAGTTAATTATGATAAAGAATAAGGAAACAAAATAAAAAGATTATGCTTTCAATCAAAATTTTTTTGAGTTACACATGATTTAAATGTTTAACATATACATAATATAAAAGTGTAGAGATATACATAATATAAAATTGTATTTACTATGGAGTTATAAAAACAATAACTTTTTTATTTCACGATGATAACAATAATTAACTTTTAAATTTCAAGATGATATATCTCTTTTCAATTCAATTTTTTACATTTTGTATTTCTTAGATATAGAGCATATTCATGATTTTTTTTTTACATATATACATTAATAATTGAATTTTTTTTATTTTTCCAAAACTTTATTTTTTATTTTATTTTTAGGAGTTAAAGTTAGATATAGAGTTTTGATTATTTTAAATTTTTTTTGGATAGCTTTACATGATTAGTTCTATATGTATGAGTAGTGAGTGTTGAAGTGACTTCCATTTGGTATTGTGGTCCTATTATATGTATGAATAATGGATAAAATCATGAATGTGGGTAACACTTTTGTGAGAATTGGGTCGCAAAAAATGTTAATGACAATTTTTTGGCCGAACGATTTAACTTTTTTGGTCCAACTCATTCAATTTTTCGACTGAAAAACCTTTCGGCCGACCATTAAATCTAACGACTCCCTCGAAAGTCATTTCACAAGATACATGTGTCAGATTTTTTTGTCCGACAACCATTTTTTCAGTCGCAATATCGTTTATGTCGAAATAGTCTTTTGTTCAAAACAATAATTCGAATGAAAGGTGATTTTATATATATGTGCCACATTTCTCATTCAATAATTTCTTTCCCTTTCATTTTCCTTTTATTCTTGCCAAAGAGCACCCTCGATACCCACGATACCCACCATAGAGCACCCGCCATAGAGCATTTTCCTTCATTTTCCAGACCTTCCCACCATTTTCTGTTAGCAAATTTGCGTCAGAAGTGGCACTACTAGATACCATACAACACTCAAGTGACACGAGGAGCACCTGAGTGACATGAGGAGCTCCTGTTTCAGGTAAGTTAATCTTCTCTTCAGGTCACGTTCCTTAGTTAGGACCGATTCTAATGTAATTTGAATTAGACATCGAAATACGTAAACTATCTATTTGAATAAAATTTTAAATGTTACCTCTATTTTGGTTGTTCTTGTGGTTGTGTTAGGGACCTAAGCTCGCTAAATGCTCACATGGGTAGAATAATATGTTTTCCATGTAATAAAGGCTGATATTAATAAGGCCTATTAATAAGGAAGAATAAGTCAAATGTAAGAAGACCTAATAGAAGCTTTCGCTTCTAGAAAGATCTTCCTCTAGATTGTTTTTTTGGTCGATAAATTTAGCATAAATAGGAGTCAAGGGCATGAGAAGTGTTTGTCTTGAGAATGATTGTAATAGAGCATTGCTCTACTGGAGGTTTCCCCCTCGAAGAGGAAAGTAAACATATAAAGGTATAATTTTGGTGTTGTGGTTTCTTATATTTTTTTGTTCTATTGTTATTCTCTGCAGTATTTATGTTTGTGCTATTATAGTAGATCTGGTACCTAACAAGTGGTATCAGCACACTTTCTGTCGTAGGAATTCTGGTTTTTTTTAGGGTAAAGACATGTTCCGACATTTTAAAACTATAGTGATATGTCATTCAACACATAAATTTGTAGTCGAGGAAGCATACACGTAGGAAATACAATAGGTTTTTAATATCACTGTGTTGGACACCCTTGTAACCCTTGTTGGTACCCCTTCGAGTGGTAGTGCATCAAACAACACCTATATACGTACTGACTTAGGTCTCATAAAACCCTACATAGATCAATTGATCAACCACCTGATTGCTATAGTTCCATCGAGAACAACACTCAGGAAGATACTCTCTAGTACCTAGTTAATCAGGTAATACGACTAAGGGTATGATCTATCCTCCTTAGTTGGTTCCCTGAGGTATTGGGTCGAGTACTATTGTTCGATCCCACACATATATCCAAGAGCTATAACACAGGGAAAACTCTTGTTTGTAGGAACACTAAAAACCCTAACCTTTGGGATGGAAACAAAACAGACAAGATATATTGTCATGCAACCTTTCCTCCTACATTTTGGTTGTGAAATTACTACACATTTTTCTTGTTAATAATTTGGCCATTTCGACACTGCAATATTATTCATATCAAAGTATAACCCTTATTTGAGACCTATCCCATTAGATTCCTCTTTTGTCTTGATCATAGTAATACCTATCATTTTTCATTGTTTTTCTTCTTTTCTTTCCTCACCCCCTATCGACCCCCTTATTTGGGACCGACCCCATTGGATTCCCATTTTCACACTAATCATCATGATACCGTTCACCGATAACCCCTTTTCTGTGTGGATCTACCCACCCCTATCTTATGCCCCCCTTTCACCATGGCCCACAACCACAACCAAGACCTTGAATCCCACCTCAATGCCTTTTCATCTAATTTATCCATGAACTAGAAGGAAGTACGACAAATCAATGCCAATATTACCACCATCAATGCCATCATGCATTCCACCATAGAAGCCAAAATGGAAAACCTGAAACATGACATGATGAAGAACCTTTCTGCCCACATGGAAAACCAATTTGCAAGCCAACTTGAATCCTTTATTGTCCATCTCTTCGCCAAAATGAATATTCCTGGAGACCTTATCTCATCTGACCAACCTTTCCACCCTGAAGGTGATACTTCCTCCAATTCCTAGACTTTTCAGTCCCACAAATTTCAGCGTGACCTATGCCTTCCTAGAGTGGATGTGAAAAAAATTGATGGCTCAGATCCCACAGGATGGGTCACCCAAATGGAACACTACTTCTATTTGCATGGAATTACCGATTAGTTGTCCAAACTTGGTTATGGTGTTCTCCATTTGGATCTTGAACCTTGGCAATGGTGGAAATGTCGTAAAAAGGCATGCTAAGGGTATGTGGCTTGGACACAGTTTATTGTAGAGCTCTATGATCGATTTGAAACTGACACCCATCATTTAGGTTGTTTGGCCAAGTTGAAACAAATCATCCCAATGGAAGAGTTTATAGCTTCCTTTGAGTAATTGGCTTTCAGAATGGGGGGCATGACAAATGTTTTTTTTTCATAGAATTCTTTATCAGTGGCCTCAAGGATGAAATATGTGCCAATGTCCTCATGGCTCACCCCCAGACTTGGTTGGAAGCTACAAAATGGGCCAAGGAAGCAAAACAAGTCGTCTCATCCCAAAACAAAAAAAAACACCCTTTATTCCTCACCCTAAACCCACCCTTCCTGCCCCTATTTCCACTCCCCTCAAGATCCAAAAATTGACTCAGGATGAAACGAATGAATGCCAACTTAAGAGTCTTTGTTATAATTGCGATGACAAGTATTTTCGAAGGCACAAGTGTAATGAACATAAGCTTTTTATGGCTATGTCTGAGGATGTTTCTGAAGAAATGGTGTATGTTTCTAATGTACCCAAACTACCCCCACTAGATGATCTTAATCCACCCTTTGATCCACCAGTAGTTGAGCCACTGATTTCTCTGAATGCACTCATGGGTTTCTTTGCTTCCCAAACCCTCAAGTTTATTGGTTATATTAAAAATAAAAAAGTCACCATTCTAGTTGACAGTGGCAACATCCATAATTTTATTCATCACCGCATTGCCCAAGAAGTCAATTGCGATATCCTTCCAGTTAATAATTTCCAAATCATGAATTCCAATTGGGGTTCCATGAAATGTGGAGGGCGTTGTGAAAATGTGCACCTCGAAATTGGTCAGTACCACCAGAAATATCATATGTTTTCTATTGACATGGGAAATTGTGAAATTATACTTGGTGCATAATGGTTATGCACTCTCGGACCTATCACCATGGATTTCTATAAATTAACCACACAATTCTAGTAAGAGGGCCAACAACATCAGTTCCAAGGCATTACAGTAGTGTCACCAGAGATCATCAGTTCCCACCGAATGGAAAATCTCCTTAGAAAGGGTCATTATGGTATTATTTCCCAACTTCATTCCATTTAGGTTGTTGAGACACCATTTGTACATCACAACCTCCAATCTATCCTCTCTCAACAAAACCCCCAAGGGACTTCTCCCTTCTCGTGGCGTCCATGATCATTTCATTCCTCTAGTTCTAGGCAATATTCCTCCAAATGTTCGATCTTATCATCATCTCTTCACCTAGAAGAATTAAATTGAGAATATTGTTCAAGAATTTCTAGAAGATAGTTTCATTCGTCTTAGTACTAGTACCTATTCTTCTCCAATAGTCATGGTACTCAAGAAAGAAGGTACTTGGCACATGTGTATTGATTTTTGAGCTCTCAACAAACTCACCATCAAAGAAAAATTTCCCATTCATGTCATTGATGACCTTTTGGATGAATTAAGTGGTGCTCAATATTTTACCAAACTTGATCTCCACTCTGGCTACCACCAGATTCATATGAAAGAAGAAGACATTCCCAAGACTGCATTCAAAATTCATGAGGATCACTATGAGTTCTTGGTTATTCCATTCAACCTTTGTAATGCTCCCTCCACTTTTCAAAGTCTCATGAATCATGTCTTACTTCCTTTCCTTCGTCATTTTGTCTTGGTTTTCTTTGATGATATTGTCATCCATAGCAAAACTTGGCAAGCCCATCTTTCCCATGTGGATCAAGTTTTCCAGCTACTATCTCAACACATTATGGTATATATATGTACCTGGGACATATTATCGGAAAGTATGGTATCAGGGTGGATCTGAAGAAAATTGAAGCTATGCAGGATTGGCCATGCTCGAAAATGCTAAAAATTCCACTTGGCTTCCTATGTTTGAAGAGATATTATCGCAAGTTTGTTAAGAATTATGGAAAAATTGCAACTCCCCTCACAACGCTTCTTTAAAATAATTCTTTCACTTGGAATCCAACAACCGACCATTCCTTCCAAGATTTGAAAGTGTCTATGTGCACTACTCCGATTCGGATCTCCCAGATTTCAAAAAGACCTTTGTACTGGAGTGTGATTCCTTGGGAAAATGCATTGGGGTTGTCCTCATGCAAGATGGTCAACCTTTGGCTTTCACCATCAAACAATTGTTTGAGCGCCATTTGGGCCAATCCACCTATGAAAAGGAAATGTTGGCTATTTTTTGTGTTGTGGAACTTTAGCATCCTTATCTCTCAGGGAAACGCTTCCGAATAAAAAATGATTGTCAAAGCCTTGTGTATTTTATGGAACAAAACATTTCTTCACCGGAGAAACAAAAATGGGTAGCCAAGCTATTTGTATATGATTATGAGATCATCTACAAAAAAGGAAAATAAAATATGGTGGTTGATTCCCTTTCTGGGAAATATGAAGAAGATGGGTCACTTTTTTCCCTCTCTTTCATTGTCACAGATTGGCTTTAGGAGGTTCGCTAGGAATGGTTGCAAGACCCCAAGATTTCAAGACTGATCCAAACACTACAACATGATCCAAAAGCTTCTTCAGGGTATTCATGGCACCATGATAATATTTGTTATAAAGGTTGCTTGTATTTAAGCAAACAATCGAACCTTAAATCCATTGTACTCTTTGAGTTTCATGCTTCTCCTACAACTAAGCATTCTATTTTTACCAAAACCTATAAAAGGGTCAAATGCTCTTTTTTCTGGGACAATCTGAAACAATACATTCATACCTTTGTGGTTGAATGTGATACATGTCAATTCCATAAGGGAGAGACAATCAAATATCCATGCACACTCCAATCACTTTCGATCCCACCTACTATTTGGATAGATATTTCTATGGACTTCATTGTTGGCTTACCTAAATAAGCCAATAAATCAATCATCATGGCAGTAGTGGATCATTGTTGTTGGGAAAAATACCCTACGGACTAGCAAACTAGGGTCAGACTTGCATGCAGATTTTGACCGTAAAGAAATTACTTTTTAACCTACAACCCAAAACTTAAACCCCTTTTTCGCAGTACATGCATGGAAAATGACTATTAACCTTATTACCGGCATTCGATGTAGATCCTCCGTTGCACTTTGACCACTTGCTTGCGCTGCTCCTTCCACAGATGATCTGCAATCAAGACAAATAACAACTATGCATGCATGCTACTTCTGTACTCAAGGGTTAGAAATCAAGCATAAATTAACCAAAACATAGATAATTCATGCATTGGGACGGGAAAAGTATTCTTTTATTATTTGAAAATGAATCAACTTACAATCAAAGATGAGACTGGCCACAGCTCCTTGAACCTGATCCTGGGCTCCTCTTCTTCTGTCCTCCAACTGCTTTGCGTTAAATCTCCTTTGGCATGAGAAAAGGCTAAAGGGTTGGGACAATGGACTACGTAAATGGGAAGAGTTTCTTCGCTATATTTTTTCCTCCTCCAAATGGTACCCCTACCCCTTCTTTTATAGGCTAGAAGAATCTAGGGTTTTGGATGAACCCTCGGCCATGCATGGCCGGGAGTTTCAATTAACTGACCCATATCTTTTTGTTTCGTCGAAAACTTTCCTTTTTTCGTGCTTTGTTAGGTACACGCAGGCTGTAGTGGGTCAGCCAGCATGCACACGCGTGCAGTAATGGGTTAGGGCACGTGGGCCTTGACACAAGAGGATTTTCAAAGAGTTTTTCAGTAGAGTTTTGGCAAAGAAAGGATATGAGTTGGCCTGATGCTAGGTAAGCATGTGTGGTGCAATTTAGGGTTACAACAGACGCCCCCTAATGTGTGAGGTCAGAAGAGCATCTGATGGATGAAATACATTACCAATCTTTACTGATGTGCCAAACAATTGAGCCCAAGGATCAGGAACCAGGAGGTTCCTTCTGCAAGATAACAAATGTCTCACCGAGGCGGGCATACCCATGCTCAAGATAAAATAGAACCATGGCTACCAATCAAATACATTGTAGATCCATGTCAAATAACTATAAAGAGTAGCCACGAATAATACACAGCGGAGCTACATCTCGAAATCAGAAAGATATACATATAGAGTACCCATCTTCCAG
>SNQJ01S0016230.1:19879-30993 GCA_010110895.2 Picea sitchensis
TTAGTATCATGCACTTGAAGAGTAGTAGACGTTATGTCTAGATCTTGGTGCATGGTACTTAAAGAGTTGTAGAGGTCACGTCTAGCTCTTGATACCAAATACTTGAAATCTCTAAGAAAACTTGGTCTCACCCTCGGTATTGACTTTCAATTAGTTTATGTGTATTTGTATATATGAATACTTTGAGAGAATGTATCCTTTGGCATATGCATGTAGTTTATCATGGGAAATTGAATGAATTACATAAGTGGTTTGATTGATCATATAGACTTATGCACTTTTCTATGAAAACAAAAATAGAATTTACTTTACAATTGGAAATGAAAATGCATATAGAGAGGGGTGAGTTAAATGGAAAGAAAAATGAGTTTATTTAAATATAAAATAGTAATTCCATGTGCACCCACTCAATGAGAAAAACAAAAGGGACCTAAGGAACATCTAAGAGTAAAAATAGGAAAAGAGGATGGGATGTGATGAATAATTTCAGTTTTGCATTTAAAATAAATGATTACTTGTAATGGAGTGGCACATGGGTGGGTAAATAATGTGCATTTAGTAATTAAATTAATTGGTATTTTGCATGAGAGTGAAAACATGGCATAAGCCTCAAAGGCTATATAAGAAGGGAGGATTGGGCTTGAGAGCTCACCTTTTGCACCCTAATATTATATGGATGTCGTAATGATGAAATTTTCATGATAAACTATTGTTGTGTTTCGTCTCAAGATTTGTGTTTGTATTTTGGATGTGAGGACCTCAAATGATATAGATGAGATAGACAATTTGAATTACTAGTTTTGTAATCTCTTTATACAACACATTGTAGCTTGAGGGTCACTAGGAAGAAGAGTGATACCCATTTGGGAGTTGGTAGGGTAGTTAGCCGATAATCTAATTATATTTAGAAAAGGATATCAGAGTTGATACTTGGAGAAACATGGAATTAAAAAACAATCATGGGGGGATCTTTTATAACCCTCGAAAAATCATTATGCAATTCTAAAATTTCTAGAAGTATTTTTTTATTCTTAAAATTTTGAAAATATGTTGAATGGGGTTTGAAATTTATAAAACAAATCCAAGGGAATTAGCATATGTTTTAAGGTTAATTTTTCTTATCAAATATCTTACTATATAATAATCTTTAGGACTGACACAACACCTTAACTTGAATTTTGATCCCTTAATTTGTAATGTAATGTATATAAGTGATTTAGGCCATGAGATAAATAATTTATGCAATTCTAAAATTTCTAGAAGTATTTTTTATTCTTAAAATTTTGAAAATTTGTTGAATGGGGTTTGAAATTTATAAAACAAATCCAAGGGAATTAGTATATGTTTTAAGAGTTAAATTTTCTTATCAAATATCTTAGAATAAGCTTTAGGACCAACCTAACCTATAACACCTCAATTTTGATCCCCTAATTTGTAATGTAATGTATATAAGTGATTTAGGCCATGAGATAAATAGTATGGCTGGGGGCCAAGCACTGTAAATGATGTACATCAAAGTTATTAATAAAAAAATCCATCATTGGTTGCAAGATGTAGGGGTCTATGCTTCCACGTGAGAGGAACAAGATAGGGGCTTAAGGGGTCTCAAAGGGGCCAAATCGAAAATAATGATATTTTATTATTTGCCAATGTTCTATACATTATCTTATGTATAAGGCATATCAAACTTGGAATGCGTGCTAAAGTAGTTGGGTGTACTTTCTTGAGTTCCATGTGGCAAGTTAAAAACATGCATACTTAATCCTTAGTTTTTGGGAGTTGTCCATCATTCCTTCATCATTATAGCATGATTGGAGTTGCAAGGCGGGAGAGAGCTAAGCCCATAACGTAAGGATGATATTGCCTGCATGGGATTTTGTTGTGAAAATTGTCATTAAGAATCCATGAAGATCCCAACATTGATATTTTCCTGGTCAATCTATAATGGAGCCTGGAAAGATATGTGATAGCCCAAGGGACTACATTGAAGAGAAGGGGATCTTCTCTTTTGGTTGTGCAGATTGAAGGGGGGAAGAGAGATGGTTATTTTGGATGGTTATGTGAGTGAAAAAGCTGTGAATTTAGTGGGAAAATGCACTAAGAGAGAGAGTTTGTTTTTCCTTTTGGACTCATGGCCATAGCTCGAGGGTGGCATGTTGTAGAAAGATCTGGTGCAATAGCACCTATAGCTAGGAGGAACGTCCCACGTCTGCAACCATTAAGTCTAATCTTTCATTAAAGTTAAGTGTTCTAATATATGTGTTGATTGTGTTGCTTATAATTTGTATATATGTGCTTCACTGTTGTTGTGTTTTAAGAATAGTTGTGCATAGTTATACTTTTGTATGTTTATCATGAATTGCATAGGATTTCATGTTATTAGGTCTACATAATTGTATCATATGCGATGAAGCACAATATTGGTATCAAAGTTGGTTATTTTGGATAAATTCGGTGGGAAATTGAGAAAATTTCTAGTGCCTCACCATCCTAGCAAGAACAAGGGTGGTCAGGTACGCCACATAACCCCTGTAGAAAATCCCAGAGTAAATGGTTGCTTGAGAAAGAATTAGGAAGCAAGTTTTAGATTTATTTCCATACATGACTTAGCAATACACACCCTCTAGTGGTGCAAGTTGCACATAAACTAGATAGTCCATGCATGAGCCAGACACATTTCTCTTCATGGGTTGGTCTTCCCATACATAGGCTGCACACAATTCCTTTTGGTGACTGTCTCAGATTTTTTTGAAGGAAATATCAGTTTTGAATCAAAATGAGAAAGGGTTTTCTATGATTGTTCTTCTATAATAAGTTGTTTTCTTCAGACATTGACTATTTGAATGATATAATGAATTAAAAATTTCTTTGAAAGATTGATTTAAAAATAATTAAGTTTAGTTGTGTAAGATTAAAAGATTGTTTTCGAGTCCTTATATGGGAAGTGGATTGTTGGCATTAATAAATATTGAATTCTCTAATTTGTACACTTGTAATCTATGAATCTTTATTTGATTGTATTCCTCTTCCAATTGAGAAATGAAAGGCATAATTGTTATTATTGTATATATAGATAAAGAGCATTGAAAATGGGCTTTTGGTTGCATCAAAAATAATGATTGATTTATGTTCTAGTTGAATGTTATTGGGGCTAATATGTACTTTTAAGATTGGTTATTTGAATTGGAAAAATGAGTGTGACAAATAGAGTCCTCGATCTAAAAAGGAGTTGTTTTTAGTTATCTTTATTGAAATTTGAGGAATTTTATATATGTTGAAAGAAAGTATTGTTGCTTATGAAAAAGGGATTGTTAGTATCCCATTGAGAAAATTGTCTTATCATTGTAGATGACATTTGTGAACCATTGAATGACTAGTAGAGGTCTAATCATTGTGCTCTAAATATTTATATTCATTAAATTGGTAATTGAGCTAACTTTGCTACTTACTACTTATTACTTAGTTGTTAGTGAAATGTTCAAGCGTGGCAAATTTATCCATAAGCATAAGTGCTAATACCGTGGATTTGAGAATATATAATAATAAATAGCATTCTATTAGAAAAAAAGTGATATTTGAAATCAATCTTGTACTTCAATTATTATTATTTTTAACCCTCGTAGAGTTTACAAGTGGATTATATGACCAAGGGGTCAAATTGTTGAGTTATTATTGAAACAATATATATATGTTATTAAATATATCTACATATATGAAGAGTGAAGTTCAATTGCATATGTCATACTTTATGTTATCACTCTCATTATCATATTGAATTAAAAAAAAATCTTCTTTTGCAAGTTGTTTGTTTTGTTTTCTAAATCAACGTCTCAAATAGGCACTACACACCTTATTTCACACCCCTCAGTAAATCCTTTTAAGTGATTGAATCTACAACCTACCCTTAAGGAAATGTGTAACCTCGAGGAAAAAACATCAAAACATATTTTTTCTACCTATTATATAGCAAGGAGGCTAGTAGGTAGGAATAAGAAACCTAGACCTCCTCTCCCTAATTGTACTCCTATCACATCTCACCATACAACCCTTTTCCTATCTGTAATCTTGTTTGGAAAAAAATTCTCTGTCTTTGCACACATCTAAGACAAAATATAAAATAACATTATCCAAAGATCATGAATAAACAATAAACAATGTCATATACATGTCAAACATACATAACCCAACCCCATCCATGGTCCACATATCTTGACTTAATCTGAAGTCCATATGCACATGTGGCTCTTCTTATCACACTTGAAAAACCATTAGTAGCATCATATCAATATTGAATAGCATCACAATAATGACAAAGCACAAACTATAATAGATATATTTCCACATCAAGAAATAATTATATCAAATTAGATCAAAGGTCTAGATCACAACATCCATAAATTTATCTGTCAATGGTCCGAGTCATTCTTATAACCAAAATTCCCTTAAATAATAACATCATATTAGTGAAATGAAATCAAACCAAAAGAAGGCACTCCAACCCTACCCCTAGGGATACAACCTTTGTCTCAGAGCTCTTTACCAACCTCCTTTCTATGATCATTTTTCTTTTATTGTTTCCAACCAAGACTTACTTTTAGGAGGGTTGCTTCAAACCATTTTCCAAGGCGAGGGGATGTGCATTAAGTCTCCCCTTTTTGCTAGCCTCCTTGGATGTAGCTCCATAGGGCTTATGGCTTAATTTGTATATAGGTAAACTAGATCTCATATTGAGGCCATCATTAGGTCTAGCATGGTCCATAACTTCGCTACTGTTATAGACCTAACCCCTCACATAGGTAGACTACTATATTTCCGTGTAATAAAGGTCAATATTAATAAGGCCTAGCAATAAGGAAGAATAAGTCAAATGTAAGAAGACCTAATAGAAGTTTATGCTTCTAGAAGGATCTTCCTCTAGATTGTTCTTTTGATAGACATATTTAGTATAAATAGGAGTAGAGGGTATGAGAAGTTTTTTCTTGGATATTATTGTAATAGAGCTCTGCTTTGTTGGAGGTTTTCCCCTCGAAGAGGAAAGTGAACATTGCTCTCAATAATCAAAGTGATCTTTCTGGTTTATTCTGGTATTATTTTGGTATTATTGTGGTGTTGTTCTAGTTATATCATTGTTTAGCTTCCATTTCTAGCTAATTATTTATATTTTGCATACTATTTTATATCTGGAATATTACAAGTGGTATCAGAGCACCTTCGTCGACAGAAAATTGTAGGTTAATTTTTTTTCCCAGGGTAGAGACGTATTTCGGCGTCTTTAAGCTACATAGATCTGTCGTTACACGCATAAACCCACGGTCGGGGATTCTCACACACGGGAAATACAAGTGGTACTTAAGATCACATCTGTTGACCACCCTTGTAACCCATGTTGGTACCCCTTCGAGTGGTAGAGCATCAAAAAACACCTGTATACGGATTGGCCTAGATCTCCTGCAACCCTCCATAGATAAACCGATCAACCGCTTGACTACTATAGTGCCATCGAGAACAACACTCGGGAAGATACTCTCTAGTACTTGGGTAGTCGAGTAATACGACTAAGGGCACAATCTAGCCTCCTTAGTTGGAGCGCTGAGATATTGGGCCGAGTACTACTGTTGGACCCCACACCTATATCAAAGATCTATAGCACAGTGAAAACCCTTGTCTGTAGAACCCTTGAATACCCTAACCCTTGGGACAGAAACAAAAAACAAAACATACAAGATCTATTGCCACGCAATTGTGTCTTCTGCATTCGGGTTGTGAAATTACTACACATTTCTCCCTATTCAACATTTGGGCATTTCATCACTGCAGTATTCTTCAGATCGGAGTATAACTCCGCAGTAGTAAACAAAAAAAAAAGGTATGGATCCTGTTGACACCATTATTTGAGACCTATCCCGTTGGATTTCTCTCTTCGCCCTTATCACAGTCATACCGATAATTTTTCCGCAATTTTTTTTTTCTAGTGGACTCAACCCCCTTCCAACACCCTCATTTGGGCTTTACCCCACTGGATTCAACTCGTCACCCTGATCGTTGTGATACACTTCACCCATAACCCATTTTCTGTGTGGTCCCACCCGCCCCTTTTCGTGTTCCCTCTTCATCATGGCCCACACTCGTAGCCAAGACTTGGAAGATCGCTTCAATGCCTTGCACTCTAATTTCATAGAAACCCAACAAGAAGTGAGACAACTCAGTGCCAATATTGCCATCATCAATAAAAACATGCATTCCTCCATCAATGCCAAAATAGAGGACCTCAAACAAGACCTTTCTACCCAGCTTGATTCCATCACTATGATGATCTACACCAAGATGCATATCCCTCCAGATCTTCCCTCATCTGACCCACCTTGGCAAACCGAAGGTGAAACTTCCTCTCATTCCCAGAATTTTCAGCCCCATCACTTTCAACATGACTTATGCCTTCTGCGTGTGGATGTGACCAAATTTGATGGCTCATATCCCATTGGTTGGGTAACTCAAATGAAGCATTATTTCTCTTTGTATGGAATTACAGATGCATTGGCCAAACTCCGGTATGGTGTTCTCCATCTAGATCAAGAACATTGGCAATGGTGGCAATGGAGAAAAAATGCCTGCCAAGGGTATGTGGCTTGGACACACTTTGTGACAGAGCTTTATGAATGCTTTTACACTGACACCAACCATTTAGGTCATTTGACAAAGTTGAAACAATCTGGCACATTGGAAGGCTTTATAACTGCTTTTGAGCGATTGGATTTTCGTACAAAGTGCATGTTTGATGCTTTTTTCCGAGAATGTTTTATCAGTGGCCTCAAGGATGATATTTGTGCCCCTGTCCTCATGGCTCGACCCCAGAGTTGTGTGGACGCTACTAAAAGAGATAAGGAAGAAAAACATGTTGTCTCTTCTCAAAACCGAAAACCCTCCTTTATTCCTCGCACTAAACCAGTCACTCCCACTCCTCCTTCTACTCCACTAAAGATCTAGAAATTGACCAGGGTTGAAATGGCTGAACGCCAACTCAAAGGCCTTTGTTATAATTGTGATGAAAAATATTTTCCCGGGAACAAGTGTAAGGAACAAAATCTTTTTATGGCCATCTCATAGGATGTTTCAAAAGATGATGTTGAGGCTCCCCTTATGCCAGTGTCACTTGAACCCACTAACATGACTCCTCCCTCAGACCCTCCTGAAGTAGAACTGGTCATTTCCCTAAATGCTCTCATTGGCTTCTCTGCTCCCCAAACCCTCAAGCTAATTGGTTACATTAAGCATATGAAGGTCATCATTCTTGTTGATAGTGGAAGCACCCATAATTTTATTCATCGTTGCATTTCCCAAGAAAATAATTTCTATATTCATGTCGTCAATAATTTTCAAATCATGATTTTCAATGGCGGGTACATGAAATGTGGAGGGTGTTGTGAAAGTGCACATCTCCAAATTGGTGAGTACCACATGAAATCTCATATGTTTGCTATCGACATGGGTGGTTGTGATATTGTGTTGGGTGCATAATGGCTAAGGACTTTGGTTCCCCAAAGATCATCAGTTCCCATCGCATGGAAAAGCTGCTCAAAAAAGGTCATTCTGGCATTATTTCCCAACTCCATGCCATACAAGCCACTGAGACACCCTCTATGCCGCATGACCTCTAATCCATCCTCTCTAAACATCAAGTGGTTTTTTCCACTCCTAGGGACTCCCTCCTTCCCATGGTGTTCATGATCATTCCATTCCCCTTGTCCTAGGGAGCTTTCCTCCCAATATATGTCCCTATCATCATCCCTTTTCCCAAAAAAATGAAATTAAGAAAATTGTTCAAGAATTGCTCAATGCAGGTGTTATATTCCCTAGTACGAGCCCCTACTCTTCTCCTATGGTCATGGTCCTTAAGAAATAATGTTCTTGGCGCATGTGTCATGACTTCTGCGCCATCAACAAACTCACCATTAAAGACAAATTTCCCATTCCTGTCATTGATGACCTCTTGGATGAATTGAGTGGCACCCATTTCTTTACTAAGCTTGATCTTTGTTCTGGCTACCACCAGATCTGTATGAACGAGAAATACATTCCTAAGACTGCATTTATAACTCACGGGGGCCACTATGAGTTTTTTTTCATGCCCTTTGGCTTGTGTAATTCTCCCTCCACTTTCTAAAGCCTCATGAATCATGTCTTCCATCATTTTCTCTGTCATTTTGTCTTAGTTTTCTTTGATGACATCCTCATCTATAGTAAAACTTGGACAACCATCTTTCTCATGTGGATCGAGTTCTTCATGTACTCTCTCAGCACCAACTTTTCCTCAAACAATCTAAATGTGCTTTTGGCACCTCGAAAGTCGAGTACTTTGGTCATCTTGTTGGCAAGGCCGGTGTGAGGGTGGATCCTAAAAATATTGAAGCTATGCAAGATTGGCCTCACCCAAAGACTCTCAAAACCTTGCGTGGATTTCTAGGTTTAACAGGTTATTATCGCAAGTTTGTTAAGAATTATGGAAAGATTGTGGCACCTCTCACTTCTCTCCTTAAAAAGAATTCTTTCACTTGGACTCCAACAACAACTCATGATTTTCAAACATTGAATATAGCCATGTGCACCACTCTAGTCCCGACCCTTCTTGATTTCACAAAGATCTGTGTCCTGGAATGTGATGCTTCTAGGAAAGGAATTGGCAAAATTCTTATGCAAGAGGTTTGACCTTTGGCCTTTACCAACAAAAAACCATCAGAGCGACATTTGGCAAATCAATCTATGAAAATGAAATGTTGGCTATTTTGCATGTCATGGATCTTTGGTGCCCTTATCTATTGGGGCAATGCTTCCAAATTAAGATAGATCATCAAAGCCTCAAGTATTTTATGGAACAATGCCTTTCCTCCCCAGAGCAAGAAAAATGGGTGACTAAGCTCTTTGGATATGATTATGATATCATTTACAAGAAAGGAAAAGACAATGTGGTTGTTGATGCACTTTCCAGAAAATATGAAGCTGAAGGGTCCCTTTTTTCTCTCTCATTCATTGTACCAGATTGGCTCCAAGCTGTTCGCCAGAAATGGCTACACGATCCCAAAAGTTCGCATCTGATACAACAATTGCAGGCCAATTCTCCAGTCTCCCCAGGGTACTCTTGGCTCAATGATGAGCTTCGATACATAGGTCATTTGTACTTAAGTAAACAGTCAAAAATTAAATTCACGGTACTTTCTGAGCTTCATGCTACACCCACCGCTGGGCACTCAGGGTTTACCAAAACCTATGACTGAGTCAAATGTTCTTTTTTCTGGGATGGTATGAAACACGACGTTTGCAATTTTGTGGCTGAATGTGATGTTTGTCAATGCAACGAGGGCAAAACAATCAAATCTCTTGGCACACTACAACTTCTTTCGATTCCACCTGGTATTTGGCAATATATCTCTATGGATTTTATTGTAGGCTTACCTAAATCGGGCAATAAATTAGTCATCATGGTGGTAGTTGATTGTCTTTCCAAGTATGCTCATTTCTATGCTCTTCAACACCCATTTATAGCCTCCACTGTGGCTCAATTTTTCAAGGATCAGGTCTTCAAGCTTCATGGCATGCCTCATTCTATTGTTTCTGATCGCGACCCAACTTTCACCAGAAATTTTTAGCAAGAACTGTTCAAGCTACAAGGCACCCAATTGCATCTCAACACAACTTATCCTCCCCAGACTGATGGTCAAACTGAAGTGGTCAACAAGTGTTTGGAAACATATTTGAGGTGTTTGCATCGAAAAGGAAAAATCAGTGGGCTCAATGGTTACCACTAGTTGAATCGCGGTACAACACTTTTTACCATACAACTACCTGCATGACTCCTTTTGAAGTGGTATATGGACAAAATCCCCCTTCAATTCTCTCATACCTGTTAGGTGTCTCGAAGGTCCAGGCGGTTGACCAAACACTTATAGTTCGAGAGGATATTCTTCGTACCCTCAAAGAGAATTTGGTCATGGCCCAGAATCGCATGAAGCAACAAGTAGATCAAGGTCGCTCTGAACGTCAATTTGCAGAAGGAGATCAAGTGTTTCTTCGACTGCAACCTTACAAACAAAATTCGTTCAAGGCTGACCATTGTCAGAAACTAGCGCCCAAATTTTATTGTCCTTATATCGTTCTCAAGCATGTGGGACATGTGGCATATCAGTTAGCTTTGCCCCATCATTCTAAGCTCCATCATGTTTTTCATGTTTCTTGCTTAAAAAAGGTGATTTTAACTAAGTGCCAAACTCAAACCAACCTTCCTAAGTTGGACAAAGAAGGCTCCATCTACAACCAAAAGTAGTTTTGGACCAGCGTGAGCGTCGTCTACGTCATTGAACCATCAAGGAAGTGTTAGTCCAGTGGAAAGATACAACTCCAGTAGATGCCACTTGGGAACCAACTACCATTCTGCAACAATTTCCTCATCTCAAGCCTTGAGGACAAGGTTGTTTTTAAGGGGGAGGACATGTTAGGGACCTAACCTCTCATGTAGGTAGAATAATATATTTCCATGTAATAAAGGTCAATATTAATAAGGCCTAACAATAAGGAAGAATAAGTCAAATGTAAGAAGACCTAATAGAAGCTTCTGCTTCTAGAAGGATCTTCCTCTAGATTGATCTTTTGATATACGTATTTAGTATAAATAGGAGTAGAAGGTATGGGAAGTTTTTTCTTGGATATTATTGTAATAGAACTCTGCTCTGCTCGAGGTTGCCCCCTTGAAGAGGCAAGTGAGCATTGCTCTCAGTAATCAAAGTGCTCTTTCTGGTTTATTCTGGTATTATTTTAGTATTATTATGGTTATATCATTATTTATCTATCATTTCTAACTAATTATTTATGTTCTGCATACTATTTTATATCTGGAATATTACAACTACCAAATAAAACTATATCCACTTTTTGGCTTATTTCTAAATCCTTCTTCTACACTTTTGGATCCATTCATTGTTGGACTAATTTATTTTGGATCTATGTTGTCTCCCATATAAGACAAAAACAAAATTTTCTTCATAAAAATTGCCACAATAGGTCACCGATTAAACCTCCCCATATCCATTCTAAACCTTAGTCTCTAGTCCCATGTCTTCGAGAAT
>SNQJ01S0016230.1:41828-55820 GCA_010110895.2 Picea sitchensis
CTTGTCATACTTGAAAAACCATCAATAACATCATATAACATAATAAATTTCACTATGTAATCACATGTTCATTTTCAGTATTGAATAGCATCACAAGAATATCAAAGCATAAACCATAACATATGTATATATTTGCATCAAGCAGTAATCACATCAATTTAGATGAAAGGTATAGATCACATCATCCATAAATGTATATGTCAAACAATTGGGTCATTATTGTAACCAAAATGCCTTCAAATAATAAAATCATACCAGTAAATATGAATTTAAAGAAACAAAGGGCACTACATACCTCCCTCTTCAAAAAACTTCATCCCAAATTTCTAAGATAAATAAGGAAATTATGATGCACCTCGGTCACATCTTCCCAAGTAGTTGACCTAGGACTATAACTATACCATTGAACCTTGTCAATTGATGAACATAGAGCACAAGAAAGACGATAGAAAAAAAAATTGGTAGAAAAGGCCTCAAGCCATAATATTTGTCTCACTATATTCATTCAATGATATAAATATATAATATATAATTGAAACCGCCTCAATTGATATGACATCAACACTTCATGGGGAGATAATGTAGGAGGAGGCAAATAAGAATATAGAAATGTACTTAGGATAAAAACTATATCCTTAAATGTGAAGTACATTAGGTAGTGTTCTAGGACTTCGTGATTGTATAAGAGTTAGAGGATAACATTGACCATGGATAAAAATGAGTGTATTCTTCATTCTCATTAGTAACGAGAAATGCTTGATACACTCTTTAGTATTGAAGAGTGAGTTGTAGAAACCTTAATAAAATTGCCTCATTTTTTTGGTGGTGGACCTATCTTTGACCTGTCCTAAAATCCAATAAGGGGGTATAAGGACATTTGTGCTCTCTTGGATGCTACATATTTTCTTGGATGATTACAATATTTTGTGTCTAGTTATGATACGCAAAAAACATTTTCATAGTACATTGATACATATTTAATTTCACAAAAAATACACACATGGAGTAGAAGGGAACTAAATGAAATTCAAACACATACAATCAAAGCACTCAATTAAGTAGCGTTTAATCACATCAACAATGAACAAATCCATCTTGTAATAAAAGGAGAACTATATTCAAAAGTATCAACAACACATTCAAATTTGAATATCAATTCAACTCCAAAATCAACATCAATTTTGAATATTGTAATTTGCAAATAGTTTTTTTTGTAAGCTTCAAAATAGAGTTGAATTGTATTTTTGGATGCATTCTCGATCAATCCTGACACCCAATAGTCATTTTATTTCTGAGTCCACATTGAAATTGTCACGAGTTGAGGTGCATTTTTTATAGTATCCGACATCCTCAACTTACTGGAATCAAAATCAAGTGAGCATGAGGAGAAAGTGAGTGAGTTCAAGTGAGAAAATTCTAGTGAGCGAGTTGCAAGAAGCCATTGTTTGTTATCAAGGTTGCAATCTAGTCTTACCTACATAAGGAGGTCTCGATATAAAATATTGTATTACGGTCTGTAAGTCAACCTCACGAGGATAAATCCCCTTGCATTTTTAAAGAGGTGGTACTCCTCTATCTCACATAACATACAAGAAAAAATAAAGTGCCTGAGAGAGGATTAGACCTATTCTTGAAATACATATTCACATGCAAAGAATGCCTGAGAAAGGACCAAGTATCTTGTAGAAATAAAATATTTACACTATGTTACAAGATTTATAAACTAAAAGAGTATGCATTAAAATAGGACGACATTTCCATCACAACTTTCATCAAAGTAGAACACAATATTCAACAAAGGGAAAGGAAAGTATGGACCACATATAACAGAGAACTCTAAATGATCATTTAAATAAATACAATAAATATTTTGATAGACACACATTTGAAATCTCATGCTTAAATTTAAAGTCTTGAGAAATCAATAACGTTATGTCCCAAACTAGTTCTTCGGGAACCTCAAAAAATAACAGATGGATTTAAATAAATAAGAAGCAATGTATTGGGTTACAAATAAAATAAACGTGTTTGTCCTTCCAAGAGGACTGGGATGGGACTCCCATGGACCATAAAATGAAAGAGGGACCTGTAAGAAAAAATAAAAATAGTCAAGGGTCAACCTTAGGTTTCATAGGTTGTTAGGAATAGAAAAGGAAAAATGACGAATGACTAAAGAACAAAGATGGAAAGGGCAAGAATAAGGTTTCTACTTGACTTACTGGGATGAATTTTTTTTTGAACCCTTTACTTGCTTGTTGAGGCATACTTTGTAGATGATTGTTGTTGTGTTGGAGGTGACATAATTGCTATAACTACTTCATGATGATCTCTCCCAGTGATCTTCACAAATACTTTTGTTAACCATTCTTATATGTACTCCCTCATAGGAGCAACCATTATATTGTGCTTGGTTTTTATTTCAAATATTTCATTATCCATTTCTCTTANAGTTAATTTCACAAATTTCTTTCCCTATATTTCCACACATCTAGAGACAACATATAAAATAACATTGTCCATTGATCATGAAAAAAATAATGTCATATACATGTCAATCATACATAACCCAACCCCATCATGGGTCCAAATATCTTGAATCAATCCAAATTCCATATGCACATGTGGTTCTTCTTGTCATACTTGAAAAACCATCAATAACATCATATAACATAATAAATTTCACTATGTAATCACATGTTCATTTTCAGTATTGAATAGCATCACAAGAATATCAAAGCATAAACCATAACATATGTATATATTTGCATCAAGCGATAATCACATCAATTTAGATGAAAGGTCTAGATCACATCATCCATAAATGTATATGTCAACCAATTGGGTCATTACTGTAACCAAAATGCCTTCAAATAATAAAATCATACCAGTAAATATGAATTTAAAGAAACAAAGGGCACTACATACCCCCCTCTTCAAAAAACTTCATCCCAAATTTCTAAGATAAATAAGGAAATTATGATGCACCTCAATCACATCTTCCCAAGTAGTTGAACTAGGACTATAAATATACCATTGAACCTTGTCAATTGATGAAATATAGAGCACAAGAAAGACGATAGGAAAAAAAAATCGGTAGAAAAGGCCTCAAGCCATAATTTTTTTCTCACTATATTCATTCAATGATATAAATATATAATATATAATTGAAACCGCCTCAATTGATCTGACAACAACACTTCATGCGGAGATAAGGTAGGAGGAGGCAAATAAGAATATAGAAATGTACTTAGGATAAAAACTATATCCTTAAATGTGAAGTACATTAGGTAGTGTTCTAGGACTTCATGATTGTATAAGAGTTAGAGGATACCATTGACCATGGATAAAAATGAGTGTATTCTTAATTCTCATTAGTAATGAGAAATGCTTGACACACTCTTTAGTATTGAAGAGCAAGTTTTAGAAACCTTAATAAAATTGCCTCATTTTTTTGGTGGTGGACCTATCTTCGACCCGTCCTAAAATCCAATAAGGGGGTATAAGGACATTCATGCTCTCTTGGATGCTACATATTTGCTTGGATGATTACAACATTTTGTGTCTAGTTATGATACTCAAAAAACATTTTCATAGTACATTGATACATATTTAATTTCACAAAAAATACACAATGGAGTAGAAGGGAACTAAATAAAATTCAAGCACATACAATCAAATCACTCAATTAAGTAGCGTTCAATCACATCAACAATGAACAAATCCATCTTGTAATCAAAGGAGAACTAGACTCAAAAGTATCAACAACGCATTCAAATTTGAATATCAATTCAACTCCAAAATCAACATCAATTTCGAATATTGTAACTTGCAAATAGTTTTTTTTGTAAGCTTCAAAATAGAGTTGAATTGTATTTTTGGATGCATTCTTGGTCAATCTTGACACCCAATAGTCATTTTATTTCCGAGTCCACATTGAAATTGTCACGAGTTGAGGTGCATTTTTTATAGTATCTGACATCCTCAACTTACTGGAATCAAAATCAAGCGAGCATGAGGAGAAAGTGAGTGAGTTCAAGTGAGCAAATTCTAGTGAGCGAGTTGCAAGAAGCCATTGTTTTTTTATCAAGGTTGCAATCTAGGCTTACCTACATAAGGAGGTCTTGATATAAAATATTGTATTACGGTCTATAAGTCAACCTCACGAGGATAAATCCCCCTGCATTTTTAAAGAGGTGGTACTCCTCTATCTCACATAACATACAAGAACAAATAAAGTGCCTGAGAGAGGACTAGGCCTATTCTTGAAATACATATTCACATGCAAAAAAAGCCTGAGAAAGGACCAAGTATCTTGTAGAAATCAAATATTTACACTATGTTACAAGATTTATAAATTAAAAGAGTATGCATTAAAATAGGACGACATTTCCATCACAACTTTCATCAAAGTAGAACACAATATTCAACAAAGGGAAAGGAAAGTATGGACCACATATAACAAAGAACTCTAAATGATCATTTAAATAAATCCAATAAATATTTTGATAGACACACATCTGAAATCTCATGCTTAAATTTAAAGTCTTGAGAAACCAATAACGTTATGTCCCAAACTAGTTCTCTGGGAACCTCAAAAAATAACAGATGGCTTTAAATAAATAAGAAGAAATGTATTGGGTTACAAATAAAATAAACGTGTTTGTCCTTCCAAGAGGACTGGGATGGGACTCCCATGGACCATAAAATGAAAGAGAGACCTGTAAGAAAAAATAAAAATAGTCAAGGGTCAACCTTAGGTTTCATAGGTTGTTAGGAATAGAAAAGGAAAAATGACGAATGACTAAAGAAGAAAGATGGAAAGGGCAAGAATAAGGTTGCTACTTGACTTATTGGGATGATTTTTTTTTTGAACCCTTTACTTGCTTGTTGAGGCATACTTTGTAGATGATTGTTGTTGTGTTGGAGGTGACATAACTGCTATAACTACTTCATGATGATCTCTCCCAGTGATCTTCACAAATACTTTTGTTAACCATTCTTCTATGTACTCCCTCATAGGAGCAACCATTATATTGTGCTTGGTTTTTATTTCAAATATTTCATCCATTTCTCTTAAATAAATACTTAATTGGTGCAGTATGTCCTCGATATCATCATTTTTATTTATGTATCAGACAAACCACCTTTCTACCTCATCTTTGGAGAATTCCACCGAGTCACTAAACTCATTTTCCCACGCAAATTTTAATACTTCAGGTTGTTTCAATAGTTTCTCTTTAGACATAAGTATGGTATCCATTAATAAATTAGGGATATCTAATTCTTTTATAAGATCGACAAGTTTTAGAAATAAGTCACCTATCTTGATTTTAACAACATCCAATTCATATAACATTTATCTTAAACATTTAATCATTTTTAGCCAGCAAGCTTTAATTTACTTCATTCAGATATTGGAGGAGATGTTATATTCTCTTATGTGGGTGTCTCTTAGACTTGAATTTTTTGTTGCAAACGTTCCCACAACTTCCTTGGAAAAGATTTCATAATTCTCTAGATCCTTTTGGAGTTATTCTCTAAAATGCATAATCGTTGTTGAAAAAACTGGTTGAAATCTGTGTTAGCTCCCATATTTCATGTATTAGGTCTATTTTTTTCTGGATTCCATATCCAACATATTTTCTCACAACCAACAACATACTAGAAGATCCTTTCAGTTTGATACTACTTTATGGGACAACCTCAAGGGTAAGTGTTGGTTGAATTGCAGTTAAAGGTTCAACAAACAATGGTTTTGGAATTAGAGCTTTCTCTAATTCCTTTATTCTTTATTTTAAAACTAAATTTTATTTTTCAATATAAAAAATGGATTCTTTTAGTGCTTCCCCGATTGCTTTGTGAAATTGTACAATTTTTAAGGGTGCAACCCCCTGAAAATCAATTTCTGATTTCCATTTTTCAGAAACTTTCTTATTTTTCATGTTAAATTTCTCTATTAACAATTTCCTAGAATTTTTATGGTAGGTCGCGTGGTGAAGTGTGTCATATTCTTCTTCCAATATTTCCGACTCTTGGGTAACTAGAGCATCAACAATTTCCCTAGTTTCCACCAATCTTTTCTTTGATCGATTGGGTTCTTCTATCACTTTGTCTACATCCATAGCTCGGGTACTTTCCTCAATTTAAGGTATCTCAAGTCCCGTTTTCTGAGTTTCTCTCTCTCTCTTTTAATAGGAGTATATACAACATGATATTTTTCCAATATTTTCTTCCTAGGGTCTTTATCACCATCGTCATCTAAATTTACGACTGGTGTTTTTCTTGGTTCTAGACCATTATTTCTAGGTTTTTTATTTTACAAAAGTAGCTCTCTATGAAATGTTGGGTGAATTATGGTTTTTTCTTGTTGCCTCTTTTCCCTTTTTTCTGTAGCACTCATTGGTGCTAGCTAGTTCCTCAACATCATTTAGAGATTCTTGAATTAAGGCCTTGGGGATATTTTGATTTTCTCATACTCCTTCCTTGAATTGTTTATACTTACAAAAATAAGAAGAGTATCCCACCAAGGACATATGTGCAAAAAATACATCCTTAGGGTCAAAATTCTCAATCAATTGAGCTTCATTTAAACCAAGTTGATCAAATTGACCTGCAAATTCATCCAAGTGAGAAATATGCTTGACAACAATTTCCCTAGCTCTCTAGGGAAATTGAATAAACTATATTTTGAGTACATTCTCAACTACATACTTAGTGACATACTCATTTTTCCCATTTTCCTACTATTTAGTAGGACTGTTATTTATAACATGTCTATTTATAGCAGGTCTATTTTTAGCCGGTGGATTCCTATATGTAATACCATGGGAAAATACCACGGGTTTCCAAAACCATGGGCTCAAAAACCACCATTAGGTAAATTCATGTTTTTTAGCTACCATTAGGCCAATCCCTATTTTTTAGCCACCATTAGACAAATTCCTATTTTTTAGGAGATAATTCCCATTTCCTTAATTTTAGGAGATATTTCTTATTTCATGGCTATAGAGAACACTTTAGTAAGAATATTATCCTCCTATGGAAGTGTGCATTACCCATTTTGAGTTAAATCACTTCACTTATTTAGTGACTTTCCATAATTAGAAAATTCTCACTCAATTAGGACTTTAGTTCCATTCTTGGACTCTAGTCTTATTCTAGGAGATTTTTTCTATTATGGAATGCATGTTGACTTCATGTAGAGTTCTCACTAATTTCACACCTATTATTTTGACCTTTTCTTATTATCAACAACTTTTGACTTTAGTTAATTGTTTCCATTGGGATAAGTTACTTTTTTTCTTGAGCAGGCACATGGAAATCCCAACCTAGTGCGCATTACTCCTCATGTGGAGAGTCATATACATTGTACTCACATCACCAAGACACTCATACACATATCGTCACTAGGACTCTTTGTCACAACCATCTTCACAGACACCCGCGATGCACCTCATACATGCCTCCAAATACAAACCTGTTGTCTCTTCATTTTCGCAGACTCTGTCTCTTCATTTCTACAGACCTCACAAATTTTGGTCCTACCTTACACATGCCTCCAACATACCTATGTTTCCATACTTATCCAAAATCTACCCAAGAGAATTTATACCAACATTTTCCGAGAAATCCACATCAAGGCAACACAAGTCCTCCAAAGTGGAGCAACTTGGCTCCTTGAGGGAGCTACCTCCCTTCGTTTGTCATAGAATCACATAGATCTCTTTATCTCCTTGGTTGTGCGCCCTTGTTCTCTTATTTCCTCTCCAAAGGTCACCATCATGAACCATCGCATCCTTTGGGGGTGTTATTCCCCTTCGTGAACCCATGCATCCAAACGAATCATCACGCCCCTTCACAGACCTGGTCATCAAAATGAATGATCACACCCCTTTATGGACCCAATGGCCCAAATGAAACCATGCACTCGTTAACCATCATGCCCCTTAGGATCGACACACCCAAACTTGGTGTGCCCCTTAGGTTGGTGCGGCCCATCTGTTGAACCGACTTGTTCTCTTGGGTGCCCACACCCCTTAGATGATTCATGTTGACTCTCTTAATTTCACCTCCCATGCCTTAGTCGATTTTCCTTCGTTAATGGAGCACCCAAGCCTTTCCCTCAACCCTTCATCAAACCGTCCATTGTTTGACTTGTGTCTCAAGGAATCTTGGGTGGATTCTCCCCTTGGAACGTCGTTCATCCAAGGAACCCCAACTCTACCCTATATGAATAATTCTATCTCCTCATTTTCACCGAGCATCCTTCTCGTCGGATTCAGAATGTGGTGGAAGTGTGAGCATCCGAGATAAGCTCCCGAGGCCTTACATCCTCCCCCACTTCAAGTCATTATTTTCCTCGAAAACATCCACAAAATTGATCTCCAATTATCTCCTCGAACTTGTGCCCCCATCAAAACTAAGTATGTTGGAAACCCTAATTTTTTTCTCATTTGAAACCTCAAATTCTGCCACAGTGGAAAACCCAAGTTTCTTTGTGAAGTGGAAACCCCAAGTTTCCACAAACCAAACTATTTGACACCCAAATTCACACTATCTGTTGCCTGAGTGAATATGGTTTCTTCACTCAAATCCAAGGATGAAATTCATCCAACTCTACTACACTACCTTGATGCGATGTTGCTACCTTGTTGTTGTTTGGTTCTATTGTTGCAGTCACTTATTGCTACAAGTGACTACTACCAACCTCACTTCAAAATTCCACCTAAGTGTAAAAGTTTTGTGATCTTTTTTCTAAGTCCATACTTCAACCAACTCTTCCATGTCTCCGCATAATGATATCCCCCATGCCTTGGAATGATTGGGTAGCTAGTCCAGTCGTCATGCCCAAGTCATAAGAATGAAATTCCTCATGCCTGAACTTAGTCTTTTTTGTCACATCTCCATCACCATTTCCAACTCCAAATACTTAGGAAAGTGATCATCCTTTCCTAATCATTGCTTCCATCATCTGATCTTCATCAAGGAGATCTTGCACAATGTCTAAGTTTTTCACTCTAAAACTATTGGCACATTTGTACTCAACTTCCTTCTGCAATTCGGTCCGTCTGCACAATGATATCATACCAAGGTAAGTTTTCCCCTCACCTTGTTGCACTATGAAGTCATCTTAAAGCAAAGTCATCTGTGACAACTTGGCTCCACTGTCCACCTCATGGCATAGTTAGCCAATCTTCCCCAAGAACTGCACATCTAGACTATCATTGTGGAATGGTTAGGATCCACCCTCAACCATGCTTCCCAATGCAAATAGAAATGCCCATGACCAAGTAATATCTTCATTCTACAATCTACCTTTCCACAAAATCCTCCAAATGAAGGAAATTCCTCAACTCGTCTCCTTTCGTCAAGTGACCTCAACACAAATCAACATCTATGATGAGTGTGGCCAACATACCTAAACTCCTCAAACATCCCAAACGAATTGTCCAAAGTGCTCCAAGTAGAATGAGTCACCTTAAATAACTTCCATGCCTTAGGCACGCCTGAGCCCCTACTCTACCAACCTCAACCAATGATCCCCTCTGTATCTCTGATTCATCGCACAATCGTTCACAAGTAACCAAGGCATGATTTACCTCATCCAATGTCCTATACCAAAGGTGAGAGAACACCACCCAAGTCACTTGGTCTACGTTCTTCCCATTTAGGTTGACTGCCAACAATTCTTTGTCGACTTCCTTACTGACTCCATCCATCTCTTGAAATGAAACTGCCTTGCACCTACCACATGCATCCAAACTATGGCACTGTCATCACAATTGTCAAGTCATCGCATGACCCAAAAAATTTGGCTAAGGCACCAAACACCAAGATGCCTCATCCATCCTCTCAACTTGGCACGAACAAACTTCAATTCCTACTACCACAACAACCTGTCTAACACACCTCATCGAAGAGTTAGGCAGCTTCCCCAAGACACCTCCATGGATGCATCCAAATATTCCTAAGTCCACCACATGACTCATCCAAGTAGATCGCCCAAGCTCTCTACACATTCACCCTACCAAGGCATCCCAAACTACTACAAAAATTATTTCAATCTGCACCACTTGAGTCACCCTCAAGTCTGTCGGTTTTAACCACGGAAACAAAATGCACTTGAACCACCAAGTCATTTGACTTCCCTTCAAAGAACTCACTACAACACTTAAGAAACAAAATAACTCAAGCCAACCATACCTTTCCAATGAGATCATTCACTGCAACCATGTTCTAAGCCTTTTTTCTTGCACCTCTGCTTGCCCAAGCAACCAACTCTCTGCATGAAATCTCCTCCATCATTGTCCACAATTCTACAAATCTGCAAGACCTTCATTGCGATACAAGATCGAGTCCTTCCGTTCACTTTGGAAATCCATATAATTCCCAAACTTTGCATGCAATCAGTCGAAATCATCTCCAATGTCTTGCCATCTTTGTACCTTGAGTGCTTTCGCTTCAAGGCACCATGCACCCACCACCCAACTGTCATGTCATACTACTGCTAATTGAATGTCGTAACTCTACAAAGAGATACCTCATCCGAAGGTTGTGATCCCAACAACCCAAATCATCTCAACTGTTGTTCTCGACAATGCATGACACGAAGACATCATGATGGAAACGTGCTCTAGGTCTCCCCAGGTCATCCGACGCGCCTAGGTGCTTCACACTTCTGCAACCCATAACTGCTCCTCTTCACAATCACTTCTATGATCACCCTCTGCCTTTCGCTTATGTGATCACTTATGTAATTATCTCTACAACAAGTCATGCAACCGATCATGTGTTCAACTGCCTTACCCAAGTGCTCAACTATCTCAATGAACTCTATGCTTGGTCTCTCCAAGGTGTGCACACCAAGTTTGATATTGAATTCCATCATGAATCAAACCAACCAAGTCTGCCTCTATGATCAAGTTTGCGACAAGTTCTGCGATGAGTTTTGTGATCACCCATCCTGTCCAAGTTCTTCCTCTTACCACAAACTCTACTCTTTGTCTGCACAAGGTGTGCTCCCAACTCAACCTTCCCATTGAACCATCAACCGAATCTATGTCGTAAGTCTCATGAAAAGTCTGTGGTGAACAAGTTCCCTGCACTGAGTCATTCACCAAGTTTGCAAATGTTCCCACTCAACTTCCTTCGCAAAAAAGTGCCTTCAAAGTTTTCTTTGATATCATTTATCATCAAGATAGTGCTGAAGATCTCACCAACTCCTCTCCAAAATCTACAACAAATCCACTATGATACCATCTGTCATAGCTTCACAGTGTGCCTAGCTGAATCTTAGGATCGTGCACCTCTTGAGGGCATGCACCGCGACGTTTCTCACTTAGATACTTGGCAACACCAAGGTTACTTCGTCTAGACTACTCCTTTTCACCTAGATCATACCCATACTCCATTATAGGCTACCAACGAGTTACAATCCTATTCTAGTGCCACTCTTATATACTTAGAATTTCGTTAACTATTTAACAGTTAGTCATATTTAATCATACATCCATGAGGAAACAAGAGACCAGTGGAAAAAATGAAATACAAACAAAGATATAGTACAGGTGGCATAAACCCTGCCTAGCACCTGGCTAAGTCTTTGTTATTGCGAAATGTCACACACCAACTATGACAACTAATTTTTTTTTGTCTTTTCTTCGAGGGACAGAATCCCTGAATTTCTACGGGGCCTAACACAGACCATCCCTTCCCTTATTCTCCTCCAAGCGACCACAACCTAGCCTTAGCGCAAGCGCCTTTTGCAACTCGCGAGTTGGAGAGTCAAGGCTCTCGACTCCTCTTTCTCGAAACGCCGATACCCAAAATGCGATACGGGTATGGCTCCCTCCTCACTAGCGCCTGCTACATATAACCCTAGGCTGGGCTAAACACTAGTACTACTCACAACTCGTGACTTCGCAAGTTGGAGTGTTGAGCCCTCGTGCTCCTCCTTTGCAAATCCCCAAAACGCGAAAGGTCAACAATGGGTTGACTCTTTCCCAGGCGACATGTGTCCACCACCTGTCAACCATGCGGTCCCCACCTAACGGATGTGCCACGTGTTCGCACGAGCCCTCGATGTTCGACACTTCGTGACTTCTGCAGTCGAAAATAAATTCTTTCAACCTTTGAACCCCCGATACGTGATACCACACGGAGGTTCTGATCCAACGATTCTCTCGTGGCTTGGATCCAACGGTTTGGATCCTTTCATGATCTCGCGTATCGCGAGTCCTTAAAACCTTTCCCGTTGACTCCTTCGAGTCACGAGTAAGAGAAACATTGAGCTTTCTCCATGTGTCCTCCTTGATGGACGACTATGATCAAATCGCGACTTCGCACATCGCTAGTTCGAACAGTATGTTCTTTGACCTTCTTGCTCTATGAGTCAGCAAAATGTTGAGGTCTCACCACGCATCCTCTACAATGGACAGCTTGATTTCCTCTTCAAAGAGTTTGGGATATCTTGACTCGCACGTTGTAAGGTTCTTTCCTTCGAACCCCCGACTCCCAAAATGTCGAAATCTCCCTCTAGACGATCGATGGTCCAGACCACTCCTGGGTCAACGACCATGATCACGTCGTTATTTCGTGTATCGCGGGTTGGTGTAGTCTTTCCCTTTGACCACTCCCAATCGCGAGTCAGCGAAATGCTGCCCGAATGCCACGTGTCCCTCCTTTGGTTCTTCCATCGGTCGACACGTGTCCAACTTGATATCTGATGGTCTAACTTCCCGCCGGGAATTCGTGTATCGCGCGTTCGAAGGGATCTCTACCTCTGTTTCCCTGAACGTCGAAATCCTCCTTTGGGCACGAAACGTTAAGGTTATCGCTACTTCTGTAGATCTAACAGTTGTCCTTCCTCGTCTCTGTGTTCCTCCAATATCGATCGTTTTTTCTCTGGAGCCTTCACTGCTTCTAGTCCTTGAATAATTTCGGTCTCCAAAGGTTTCGAACCTTTGTCCCTTCCTCTGCAATCCACCTTGGTTTAAGGAACACTTTGTAAGTGTTATCCCTCCTGAGCTTTGTCAGCTATGAAGGACTTAAGAGCCTTGTGCTCTTCTTTTGGGCTGACAGGCTTCGTCCACCAAGGGACTCAAAACGATTAGGAAGGTTTACATGCGTACTTGAAACTATGTTCACGGTCGACGAACACACAGTTCGTGACTCGGGCTTATGCCACCACATGACACAAGTATTTACAAGTATAAAACATATCCTAACCATACGATTTCTTACTGGCCTAATTATATAACCAAGCAGTGATAAAAGGAATACAGTATATCCATTAAGAAGTCATGCACAATTCCTGCAACATACACAGTATAGCCAATTCATACACAGTTACAGATAAATTACACAGGGCAGGAGATCGCTTATCTATTACAGGTTGCCGCCAACCAACTAACTATGGGTGTTCATCCTTCCACCTGACCATAGGCACAGAGGCATTCATTCTTAGCACTCTGGCCACCCCCGTGCCAAGCCATGATATCACCAGGGAATTCTCACACTTCTTGAGGGTTCTTCCTCTGTTTCCGCTTCTGTTTGGGTCCTGTTCTATGTAACCCAGAGCTTTCTCTCTCTCGGTTATGGCCTCGGTGAGGTTTCTCAGATGATCCTCAGCATCAAGCTCACGACCTTCAGTTCGTGACTCGCTGGAGAGCTCTGCGCATCTCCCTTGAGAGCTTACGCTCTTTTTTTGTCCGGTGTCTCCTCTCCCGTGTGTATCCCTCTTACCTTGGAAGGTTTTCCGACCTATCATGTTCCTTTTGTGAGAAGGAAGCTCAGGTCTGCAGGTCCCTGCGGTACTTCGGGCTGACATCCCATGTTTCCATTCATGGGTGTGGTTGATAATTCAACCACCGGTCCTTTCTTCATTAACTGATTTCTCTCCTTGGGATCCAAAGGAGGTTGTCATCCTCATCAAGGGAAATTTGGGGTTATTTGTCATAATGAACCCTCTCTTATAGTTTTCACATTCTTCCT
>SNQJ01S0016230.1:55870-68795 GCA_010110895.2 Picea sitchensis
CTCTAGTGATATCATGGCCAGTACTTTCAAGGCTTCACCCCCACAGTCAGTTATTGGAAACTCAAACAATAATACATTTACATTTTCCTCATGCATTAGCATGGAAATTCCTATTTTATAATTAATTACAAATTGGGGGAAATAGGGTGTTACACGAAACAATTACAACATGAGCTCTATTGGCTTGGTTTACAACACAACAGAGTCAAATGACTCACCTCACCTCACCAAGACACTCATTCACAAATCATCACCAAGACTCTCTGTCACAAATATCTGCGTAACCACTCGTGATGCACCTTAGAGGTTCCTCCAACCATAAACTTATTGTCTCTTCATTTCTGCATACTCTGTCTCTTGATTTTAGTAGACCTCACAGATTTTGGTTATTCCTTACACATTCCTCCAACAGACCTACGTTTCCAGACTGAATCAAAATCTTCCCAAGATAAGTTCACCCAAATTTGTCCAACGAATCCACCTCAAGGCAACACAAGTCCTCCCAAGTGGAGCGACTTGGCTCCTTGAGGAAGCTGCATCCCATTGTCTGCCTTAGAATCACATAACTTTCTTTCTCTCCTTGTCTTGCCAAAACTTTCCTTCCTTGGTTGTGCACCCTTTTTGTTTTATAGGCTCTCCAAAGTCCATCATTACAAACCATCATGTCCTTTGGGGGTGTTGTGCCCCTCTGCGAACCCATGCATCCAAAAATATCATCGCGCCATTTCGTGGAACAAGTCATCCAAAACACTTGGTGTTCCCCTTCGTAGACCCAGTCACCCAAACAAACCCATGTTCTCATAACCATTGTGCCTCTTGGGACTGGGGCACCCAACCTTTGGGCACCTTTCATGCCAGTGCACCCCATCTATCTAAATGACTCATCCTCTTGGTTGTGCACGCCCCTTAGGTGAGTCAGGTCGACTCTCCTAAGTGCGCCTCCCATGTCTTAGTTGATTTTCCTTCATTGATGGAGCACCCAAGTCTTCCCTCGACCCTTCATCAAACCATCCATCATTTGAATTGTGTCACAATGAATCTTGCATAGAGTCACCCCTTGGCATGTTGTGCGCCCAAGGAACCCCAACTTTCCCCTATATGAAGACTTTTGTCTCCTCATTCACACCAAGCGTCCTGCCTGCCCGATTCAGATTGTGGTGGAAGTGCATGTGCCATAGCTAAGCTCTCGAGGCCTTACAATACCCCTCTTAAGATAGGTCTACTCATGAAAAGGAAATGAAAATTAAACTCAAATCCATGACGAGGTTTGATGTGGACAAATTCTTTGACTTCGAGATAATAAAAATTCCTTTTCCATTCAATAATTTGATAATTAAAATTAGTTGAGTTTCATGCTTTCCATGATATGGATCTCTAAAATAATTATTTGTTATCCTATTTAATTCAAATGGATTTCTCAATCCCCACTCGAAATACAAATGAATGCAGTCCAAATGCATGTGAACGCATTATTGAGGGAAAATAGGTTGGAATAAATTGTTGATCCACATTGTGGTTGTAGCTATAACTAAAGCATGGAGCTACTTCTGCAAATCATTGTTAGGTGCATAACTTCCATGTGTCACTATCACTGAACCTTGTGCATATCTCTCCAATGCATATATGAATATGCCACAAATCCTTAAATTTTTTTCTAGAATGTCAAAAACCTATAAGTGCCCATTTGAAGCACTCTCAACTAAGTTCTTAAAACCATAA
Organism: Picea sitchensis; assembly: GCA_010110895.2. Classification (NCBI taxonomy): domain Eukaryota; kingdom Viridiplantae; phylum Streptophyta; class Pinopsida; order Pinales; family Pinaceae; genus Picea; species Picea sitchensis. The sequence goes on from SNQJ01S0016230.1 coordinate 57,590, forward strand.
TCGAGCAAGTTTCTATAAATAAAAACCTGGTAAAAATAACAACTAAAGACACCATGATTATGCTTATAACCATCCTCACCCTCTCATGCATGCTCCTGATATGTTGCATGACAATCATATGCATATGGAACCTTGATAAGGATAGCACTGAACCTGATACCTCTCCTAGAAAAAGTTCATCTATAGATCTTTGAAACTTGGAATCATTTTGCTTCTTTGGCTAGCTTATACACATTTTTTTTAATCCTAATTTTCTCATAAGCAATATTTTCTCATGTTCCCAAATCAAGAGAGTGTTGAATCCATTTAAAGAGAGTGTTGAATCCATTTAAAGAAGGATATACTTACCTTGTACCAAGCATGGTTTAGTAAAGGTGGAGATGAATACATCATAAGCTTCAAGATGCTTTTGTAAAAGTATAAACACCCTTTACTTGTCTTCATTTGTCTATCAACACTCTACTTGTTCACTGGAATCTTAATAGCGTGTCTCTCCAATTTAAGTGCTTTGTCATTTTTTTTTACCAAAGAACTTGTAGCGTACCGTTTTCGCAGTTCGGAGCTTACTCGCGCTCGGATACCAATTTGTACACACTTTTTAATAATAAACACAGGCCAGTATAACCACATGCATTTAAACACAATCCAGGCACATTTAAATTCCAGAGTAAAACATATCTTGTTACTGCTATAATTAAACATTTCATAGCCTTTAACAATAATTCATTTACACAGCGAAAAATATGATACATAAACATCACGGTCATGCACCACATGATCAAAGCATAATTCAAATACTTATTTTTTAACAGCTGTAGAAATCACCAACCAAGTGCAGGCCTTCCACGAACCTCCCAGCCTTAGACCACACTGTTCATCCGCTCAACAGTGGGTCACCCCCGAGCTGGGACCGAGCTCCACCCCAAGGCAAGGAATCCTAGGCTAGGCTGAGGTTACAGGGAAAACAACACAGAAATATCTGGAAGGATTCTTCCCAAAGATGCCATCTTACGCCCACTACTACCAGACCCTCATTCCCCACATGCATGTTCTGCCCGAGAGTATACACCTTCACACGCACAGTCCATCGGTGCTAACCTCCCCCTCTGGGTCTCGGCAACAGGCCGGATCAGGAAGTCTCAAAGCCCGTAGCTGGTGCTGGACACTCTCTGGAAGAAAACACTTCCCAACAAACTCTTTCACCTGGAAAGAGTTGCTCACAGGCCTGACAACCCGCCTCTTCCAACATCAACCACCTCCCTCACCTGGAGAGAGGTCATACACAAGCTCAACACAGGCTTACTCTGGCCAATATGCCACGCGTAGACCAGCACTGCGTGGCCACAACAGCCAATCGGGAAAACGAACACGGGCTTTCTAACTGGTTCAACAATGGCAGGTCACTTCTTATTCCTCAATCCGACAACACGGGATAGACTCACGCTTGGTTCTTGGGAACACGTGACAAACAATCCATGCAGGGTCCACACAGGTTCTAACTGTTCAGACAGGAGTTGTATTAGGGTATTTCAGAAGTCAACACAGGCTTTTCCACTTTCAGGGATGAACCAGGGTATTCTTGCAGAGGTCGTACCGGTTCCACGCTCAGAGGTTCGGGTCCGAATGGAGAATTCCCCCTCACGCGGTTCATCTCGGCGATTATATTTGCATGCACCAGTGTTGACACTTGTCACCCTGGGAACTGCATGCGTTCCACAGCGTGCATCCCCTTTGCACGTTCCCCCCCTTGCAAGGAACTTAGGATAAAATAATATGCACATGGCTCTTTTTGGAAATAATATTAAAATATTATTCCAGGCATAAGCCCCCTGGGCTTAGCCCCTAGGCTCAACACTCAGCCCCTTTTTCCCACCTTCCAGCCCCTAATCCCTTGCCCACTCTATGGATGCTCAGTCCCCCATCACTCATTCATCGTGGTCGGTCTGCACTTGGCAGTGTTTATATTTTATTGATGTGCTGCATACATACAGATACAAAATCCAGGCCCTTGGCCTTCAACCCTTAGGCTCTCTGCCCTAATCAAACACATAATCCTATCGGCTTATACAAAACTTGGCTCACCAGCCTATAACACATATTTACAATCTCTTTCAGATCATAGTTTACATCAGGGCTCGGCCTTGGGGACACTACAGAACTACACCAATTTTTCCTTTGCTTTGATTTGTTCATTAATGAACTGATATGAAATCTCAAAGACATATAACTTTCCAATTTTTTCCATGCTTTGCTTCATTCAAGGATTAAATTTGAAGGGAATAGTTATATTTCAATTTGAAGTGTTAAATTCATTTCAACCTTTCTATATTGAAAGACTAAAAGAAATTAGTCTTTTCATATGAAAATGAAAAATTGCTAAATAAACTAAGTGGAAATTACTAACGGGGATTTATTTTTTGCAGTACTAATCTTTCTTCATAACACAAAAGTAATGTAAATAATTATACAAACCAAGGAACTACATAGCAATGAGAATAGAAACAAAAGATATTCTCAAGAGTATACACCACCATTGACGACCAAAGCATTTGATCTCCACTACTACGGTATTGTTGGATGAAAATAGGGGGATCAATTGTAGGTTGTAGCTTATAAGAAAAACAATATAAATATCTCAGTTTAGAATGACAATAAATAGGTGATACATGTATGTCTTAATAGTAACAGGGGCATGAGCTCCTTGATAATGAGAATGGGATTGTATTGTATTAAAATTGTTGAAAACTCTCTAATCTCAGTTTGTTATCTTACCATTAGAGGACAGTTGTGCAATATGTACTATATACACATTATTGATGTACACATTAATTGAATTGGCTTTGTGCCTTTTCTGCTCATATTCTTTGCCTTCTTGGTCTTGTTGTTAGTTATTTACTTTCTTGCCTATATTCTTAATAGTGGTATCAGAGCATGATATTGATCTTATAAGCCTGATAGTTTATGAGAGCCCTATAGTTCTTAGTCCCTGGTAGTACCATGGTATCTTTCCATGGTATATGAAGGAAAGGAAATCCAAGGAGGGGGTTTCGTTGTCTGCAAGTGAGAGTTGTCTCAAACCCTAGCCGTTGTTAAGGTGAACAAGGCAGTAAAAGGATCGTGTGAGCCTGTGAAGGGGAATCCACAACCAGGTAATGGGTATTTTTTGTTTGATGAAGCTTATTGTTGTTTAAAAAGTCAATCAACAACAAATATTTCCCATTTATCAATAAAAGAAAGTGTCATCGTACATTCTACTTAAATGCATACGAAAAAGATTTGCTAAAGGCGTTGGCTAGTTGTTCTACGAAATGGCTTTTATCGTCGGAATCCGACGATATAAATTTACACGAATCACTATTTTTTGTTGTTCAGAATCCATTTTTGAATGCAAAAATGGATTCAGCTTGCTGAAAAACTCCCAAGGCACTTGGATTTTACAGAAATAATCACTTAAATCTACAAATCCAACAATTTCTCGCCGGATTTCAGGCAAATATCCCTGGAAAAAATATTCATTTCATAGAATCTTTAGCCTACGGTTTTGCTAAATACTCATAGGCCAAAATGTTCTCATCATTTAATCATCTTGAAAAAAAATAGATATGACAGTTTAGATTTCTTTTTTAAAGACAAGGGTTTGCCAGAATATACATTAGACCCGTGACCTAGTGACCAACAGTTTGAAATAAGCGATCATTCCTCTACGGCCTAGGCATGTTAATAATCCATACGTGTTTGGCGAAAATGTGTCTTTTGGATCTACAAGAAAAAAGATTGACTTGCAACATCGAACAACCATTGACTACGGCCTCCATTTGATTGCAACAACCCTAATATGGTTTAACTCTGTAGAACTCAACCAGAAGGGACCTGTCGAAGGAACTCGACTCGTGGACGCATGGTAAAGATTTGGCTCACCATGTATGCATGATAAATGAAACACTAAGAAAATAGGTGAAATCCTAAAGTTGTAAAAAATTGCATTGAGAGTTTATTAGAGGAGAGTTGTAATGTTGGCTTGTCAATATCTCCAATAATGATAGTCCATTTTTCATGGGTTATGACATTTGCTCTCAAAGATACGACCGCAAATTATTTAATTTATTATATCATGAATAGAGAGTACCATTATTTGTATGTTAATCGAAGTGATAAGGATTTGATCCCTACTGAAGGAGTTATAAGGTTTTCTGGGAAGGAGTTATAAGAGTATTTGGTCTTAGGATCTTTGTGTTGCACCTTATTTGTGTGTGCTTTAATCTTGAGGGATTGCCATTGTAATAAGGGAAAGAATGAGTTGGTTGCTTCTGTGTTAACACACTTTTTCACACACTATGAAGTAAAGCGATTTCATTCAAGAAATTTCGAATTAATTAATGAAAGCGAGTAAAGCCGCAAGCCAGTGGATGCAAATTTCAGAGATTTACATACACATCATCAACAATTTTAAAGAATAATTCAACTCTTCCATTCTGGACTTCTGTCTGTTCAAAATTTTATGAGTTGCAATTTGTGATACTTATTGTTGCTTCTTTTGTAAGTATTAAATACTGTTGAAATTGAATTATGATTGTAAGTGGGTGAATTTTTTGTTGAAGCCAACACCCTTCTGTTGAGATGAAAAATTTCTATTGTCTAGTTGGATTACTGTAAAAGGGTGGAATTGCAAGAAACCCTTGCCTATATTCTTAACTATATTCTGAACAAAAATGACAACATTTTTTTTTTAAACTTCCATTGCACAAGGAAGAAATGCTAATATTCTTTTGATTATCAGATAAAGGGGAAAAAATGCATAAAAACAATGATTAATAAATAAAATTAAAAACCATAAAAACAATAACTAAGTAAAATATATTATGAAAATTTTCTTTACACTTCACTTGAAAAAATCTGAAATAATTTTCATTTCAAATTTAACAAATAAATTTTTATTTAAACTTTCATTTAAACTTTCATTTTGCTGTAAAATAATTTTATGCCGTTCTATAACGGGGTAGATAACGCCTTACAACAGTGACAACTTCAACTTTGATCCCTGGCTTCATTCATTATAAACTAATATGAAATTTCAGATACCTCTTTATAACTTTTAAATTTTTTCCATGCTTTGCTTTGTTCATTATAAAGTGATATGAAATCTGAAACCACCACTCTATAACTTTATAATTCATCATAAATAACCATGCCAACCAACCCTCCTACTTCACAGCACTTATTCAGCGAACTATTTTTCTTTTCTCGACTATGGTGGTTCACCTTGGATACTTCAGCACACGCCCCTGTTACGCAATAGCTATTCCACCGTTTGGTTTCAAAGTGCAGAAAACATTTTACAGTTACAGAATTTTTGAATAAAATGAAAAATATGTGAAGGAAGAAAAGAAAGAAAGCACCAGGCAGTTTTGCTGTTATAGCATTCTTGACATGAAATTGCCAAAAATAATACATAAGTTGCTCACTTAAAAGTTAACGGAGAAAGCTCTCTTGAGTCTCGAGTTATTTTCAATTTCTCAGGAATCGCTGCATTGCAAGTCTAAGGCAGAGACTCGAGTGGATTGTTTCAACGCTCTGATACCATGATGAAAAAAGAAAGGAAAAGCACCCTATAGAACTTAAAATTTTATATTCACTCACACCTCTTCCCCTCTTCAGCAATACATAGATATCAAATTAACAGAACAGATCTAACAGATTAAAAGGTTAAACCAGGGGAGCACAATACATAAAATCAAGTTCTGCTCATCAGAATGCGGTATTGACAGAGGGGAAAGCAAACAAATACTTTGTTGAAAGCAAAAAAAAGCAAGACTTCAGTTTTTTAAGCCCTAATTTAAAGGAACAACCACCTGGTCGATATTTGGATCACGTTGAGTCAAGATAAGTGCTATTAATTCCAATAACCCACACAGAAAAGTATATTATGCAAACTCGTCAATGAACTACTATATTGTCAAAAAAAAACTGCCTTACGGTGATTGTACTGATACTGGTTGCAAAAGAGGGTGAAGAGGCGTAGCTCCAAAGTTGAACATGCTGGATATCATCACAAAGTGGATGAGAAATATGGTCCATGGTTGAGGAGTATGTCCTCATTCGTGTACAGCTGCTGAGGCTCTGCACAATGTGGCTTCTTTCCATATTCACTAAATCTCAAACCTGAATGTATTGATGAGGATAGTGATCCCAATTTCTGATTGAGATTTTCTAGGTTGTGATATAGTGATATATGCAAAATATTCAGTAAAATTAAAGTATGTATATAAACAGTTAATGAAGTGAACTAGTTGAAAGGAGCTTTATCTTTTATATATATAACAGGAAATTTAGTACCACTACTATTGGGACTGGAGCTTATGCTAGGCCACTTGTCTTGCACAGATATGGGAGACACTGGTTCTGTGGTTGGTTGTTTAACGATGGAAAATGATCCCCACTGTTCACCTGGACCTGTTGAGATAACCCTTGATTGTCTGATTTGCTCGAGCTGAGCAACAATTTCATTCATGTGTGGTCTGTCATCCCTATCTGACACCAGGCATCTGAAGGCCAATTCTGCAGCTGCACTTACCATGACCTTCACCTTCTGATTTATTTCAATCTCTAGCTGCTGATCCACTAGTTCATGCAAAGCCCCTTCTTGGATCTTCGTTATCGCCATGTTAGCAAGGTTAATTTCCCTTCTATTCCGATTTATGTCCACCGCTAATTTGCCAGAGATGATCTCCACCAAAACAACCCCAAAGCTGTAGACATCAGATTTCTCCGTCAGTTGATAGCACTGATAGTATTCTGGGTCCACATACCCGGGTGTGCCTTGTGGAGCAGTGGTGACATGGGAGGCATTATCAGGCACAAGCCTGCAAAGCCCAAAATCTGCTACCTTGACATTGTAATCCTCGTCCAAAAGAATATTAGAGGATTTGACATCTCTGTGGAATATAGGCGGATCAAGGCTGTGAAGGAAAGCCAAAGCCTGGGCAGTTTGTGTAGCAATGTTCAAACGAGTGTCCCATGGTAATCCCTTGGGGCCTCTGCGATGGCCATGAAGATGATGAGCCAAGGTTCCATTTGGGACAAATTCGTATACGAGCAGAAGGTCTGGACTGTCTTCATAGGCACAGCCATAAAGACGAACCACACGTGGATGATTCAAGGTCGAAAATATCATCACCTCGTTGATGAACTGTTCGACTCTCCTTGCGTTATCTTGATAAAGTCTCTTTACGGCTACAATTCGTCCGTCCCAAAGTTTACCCAGATAGACCGACCCGAACCCTCCAACCCCAACTTCGTTCTCCTCGTGGAAGCAATTTGTGACCGACCCAAACCCTCCACCCCCAACTTCGTTCTCCTCATGGAAGCAATTTGTAGCCTGACGAAGTTCTTCGTAAGAGAATATTGGCAAATTGCCTATCTTAAGCCCACTGAGTCCAGCTGCTTCCTTTCCCTTTCTCTTATTCTTGCTGAAACCACTGGCAAAACCCCTGCTAAGAGTTTTTCTGTCCTTCACATAAAACTTTAAGAACAGTACTACTGCTAATGCTGTCAGCACAGACCCTCCAATGGAGCAACCTGTGGTCGATTGAAGAGAATATTAATGCAAATAAAATGCAAATGCATCGCTACTGAATTGGAAGAAATTATAATTACCTATTATAATGGCTGACTTGTTGCGACCTCCTGTAAAAAAGATCCACATTTTTAGGTAAGAGATTGCAATTCTGACAGATCGGTAGAAACATGCAACATAATTTAAGACTAATATTGAGGCATTTATTATATTGTTGCATTGAAAAAATAATTTACATTCAACGTAAGGTACGTTCACATGTATGAGGGAGACATGTAATATCTTTCTGTAATAATAAATTTAATCGATCTTAATTAATATGAAAGAATATTTAAAGATAAGATAAAGGTGTATAGTAGCTAATAAACTTGTATGTAAGTGGGAGACATGTTAGCAGTAGTCTAAACGTTTTACTAAATGATTTTTTTTTTTTTATGGTGATATTTTTGAGAGATAGAGATTTGAATGATTATTTCTTTATAATTGAAAATAGTGATTTCATACAGATTTATGTAATTGGATTCCTGCTAAAAAACCATTTTGTAAAATAGTAATATCTTTCTGTAATAATAATTTTAATGGAACTTAATTAATATGAAAACATATTTAAAGATAAGCTAAAGTTGTATACCGTATACCGTTAATGGAACTTAATTAATATGAAAGAAGATTTAAAGATAAGATAAAGTTGTATGGTAGTTAAGTATATGTATGTGTTGATATAAAAATAATAAACAAAGTAATGTATTAAAATTTGTATATAAGATGAAAATAAATTTATGATTTAGAGATGTAGTGCCCAAGTCATCAACAAAGTTAAAACTAAACAACAAATTAGAGCTAATAGAGAATAGATAAATATAAGAAATTTACACACTAATAATATTTGTATTACACAATTGTACCCAATTACAACATATTTATATAGTTGGTCTAGATTCAACTTATTCTAAACATAGAGATATTTGTTGAGATAATCTCTCAACAACTTCCAACAAATCTCAAATCAATCTCTAAACTTCGCACAGATCATTAATGGAAGCATCATCTCTAACACCCACCTTTAATGCCTACATTACAAAACTAAATTACAAGTCATAATATTTGTCATTGTCTGGCTGGTCTTCATTAGCACTTACACCCACTCTGCAATCTCACGGTTTATGCTCTTTCTTCACCACATCTTCGAGCTTCCCACTTGACTCATTTAAAGTACAAATGCTTCTTAACATCATTGACGTACTTGTAGAATCGATGCTTCTTAACCTCCCGAAGGACAATCTCAATATTGAATCATCCTATGGATACACTACCCTCTGTGAAATCCCCCCGAAGAGAAAATTTCGACAGTTATATAGGAAAGTGATTTGGATACTGGATATATTCAGTGGTCAACCATACAATTTGAACTCTACATAACCTGTAACTAATGTTCTTGGCTTCACACCACCCATCAACTTATAACAAATATAGACATAACCAAACCAATAACCAACTTGTAGCAAGTTCGGGGCTTCCGCACACACTAGCTTGAAATATGTTACCATGTTCTTTGTTCTTTGATTGGTTCTTTATCATATAAAATTTTAACAAACCAAAAATAGGATAAATAATTTAAAAAAATATATAATTTATTTATCACTAACTAATCACTAGTTGTCTCTTTTCAAACTTAATATACATTATCTTTTCACTTGTTGCACCTTTTTTTCCACGCTTTGAACACCGCCTCTCTTGATGTTAGGTTTCTTCCAGCTGAAATGCAAATGGTGCCTCCACTGGGTTTCCCAGGGAAGAAACTCGTAGAGTCGCGGCTTCTCAACCTCCCACACAGAATCGTGGCTTCCTTTCCACTGATACAACTGTGCCCAGACTGCGTGATAATCACCCACAAAATCTCTCTTGACAATTCACACATCAATAGATCTACGCTACCCATGAATGATAAATCCGTGTGCGTCAAGTAAGCTTGGAGGCGCGTTAAGCAATCTTCTCCTTCAAGTGATGACGACTCCTATCCACTAGCGTGCGGTTCCTTTCTCCGTAGAGAAATTCACTCACACAGTAAACTAATAAAAAAAATAAACAATCCACTCTCCTAAGTTACAAGGTTCAACACTCACATCTCTTTCACATCTTCTGGGCCATCCCGTGAGGGATTTAAGTCAGTCCAGACTTTGATACCAAATAAGAAATTTGAGGTGAAGACGTTGTACACAGATTACACGAATAATATTTGTATTACATAATTGTACTCAATTACAACATATTTATATAGTTGGTCTCATATCCAATTTATTTCAAACATAGAGATAATTGTTGAGAGAATCTCTCAACAACTTCCAACAAATCTCAAATCAATCTCTAAACTCAACACACAACATTAATAGAAGCATTATCTCTAACAAGAAAACGTAAAAAATTCATTGAAATAAATTATCAACATAAGTACAAGGTAAGGAAAGCCATAAAAAGAGAAGGAAAGACCAATGGATTACATGGTATTATTAGGAAAGCGTTTTTAGATTAAAGATTACTTATTATTCATTTATAAAAGTACAAGGAATCAGTAGCTCAATAAACAAGTGCCTAAATTTTATCTCATCTTAGTAGTTTTTATCAGAATTTGTATAAAATAATCGCAACAAAAAAAATGTAAAAGAATAATAAGCCAATGCATATTAAATTCACAAGACTTAGCTTAGCATTGCATTTTTGAGCAACTAATTATATCAAATATTTGTGACAAATTTGATTATGGCACCAAAATATTTGTGTTTTACAGCCCAATGTTGAAGAGATTATAGCATCCATTCCACTTGTCTGGCTCATGTAAGGTTGGCCTAATTTTAAATGTTTTAGAAAACTAACAAAATTGTGTGTGTGTGTGTGTGTGTGTCACTAACATAGATCCATTCTAAACAGGGTTGAGGCACATAGCCAAATATAAGGAAGAATAAACAAACTTGCACACAATATGATATCATGAGTAACAAAAGTACATATTACAATGGGATTCACCTCTCTTATATGGATATTTAAGGATGTAATAATTATTCAAAAGATTCAATATACTAGCCAATAACCCTAAAAAATAATAATGACCTAAAAACCTATCTTTTATCCTAAGCCCCTAAGGTGATTTTATCACAAAGATAAGTCTCATATTCAAACAACCCCTCTTAAGATTTACTATACTAAAAACAAAACTAAAAGTAAATGAACTTTCACTAGAAACACATATATTAAAAACTAAAAACAACATAATCAAACATTCTTCATATGCTTCTTCTTTGAAAATGGTTGAACCAATAAGATTCCTTCAAGTTGCTCCCTATTTTTCTGAAAGGTATAGTCTCCTAGCTTTAATCTAAGTTCCCATCATCATTGAACATCATATGCACATGAAATGTCTTGTGACTCTTGCAAAAGTATGATACCAAGCTTCCATATCTTGGATCTCCCTTGAACTATTGAAAAACAATCCCACATGCATGTCTCGTAACCCCAATGAGGTATGGCTTCTCTGATCCACAAGCATCTATAACTATTGAACAAGTGTGTATCCTCCCCTACTGTAGTGTACCTATTTGCTCTGATACCAATTTGTAGTGTACCTATTTGCTCTGATAC
>SNQJ01S0016230.1:90142-107076 GCA_010110895.2 Picea sitchensis
AGGTTGGAGGTCACTTCGTCTCGCCTCGTGTGTATTTTTGGGCCCTTGGTTAATACCCAAATGGTAGGAGGTCGTAATGTCGTGGAAGAAGGAGGCCGAGGATGAGAGTGAGAAGGATGAGATGTGAAATCCGACATTGTCTTAGGCCATGGAACGGAGTAAATGGAAATCTAGGCATATGTTCAATGGCTTGGTTGAGACGAGAGAAGAGGCAATTACCGCGAGTCATAAGAAGCAACATGGGATAAAGACTGAGCAGCTTGGAAAAAGTGGGTACGGTTGTTGTACCGCAAATTCTTGCATATCACATAGAGAAACAAGTTTCAGCTAGCAGGGTTTTGCATTTAGATGGAAGAGGTGATGGAGATGCCCAAAAACCCTAGATCAGTGTAGGGGTTGCTCATCTGATTGTAAGAAAAAAGTAAAAACCATTGAGAGAACAAAGATGTGAGAGAAAGGGCGTGCCACCACATGGAGGAGGAGGAGGATCAATGGATCTGAGATGAGGTCAAAGTATGGCAAAAGGCAAGAGGATGTTGGCAAAAATGAAAATATATATATATATTATATTGGAGTTGAAATTTTAATGTAATAAGACCTGGTAACTCACTCATGAGAAACCCCAATTTAAATTTGAAGTTGGGAATGTTAGGTAAAATTTGACTTGGTGAAAGAGTAAAAATTGTTAGGTCAACAATAGTGGTTTCAAGTACATGGTATTGGGGACCCATGGTTTTAGATCCCATGGATTGCATGTTGTGAAAGACTTTAAAAGGATAGTGATACTCCATTGTAATGTGCCAAAAAAGTCAAAGTTCTTAGGTTTAGAGTAGTGGTTTTTACATAGTATTGGTAACCCATGGTTTTAGATCCCATGTATTACATGTTGTGAAAGGCTTTAAAAAGATAGTGATACTCTATTGTAATGAGCCATGAGTTGAAGGGTGAAAGGTGCCAAAGCTAGGAGGTTTGTACATAATTTATGTTGTAATGTTGCTAATTGATTATTTTATTTATCTTGTATGTTTATTTCTTTACATTTATGTGTTGTACATACTACCTAGATGCTTTTGAAGGAGAGCCACCTTTTCATTTCAAGCAAAGAGACCCCCAAAACCTTGGAGTCGCTTTGGAGGAAGTAGTTAATATTGAGAAGAACATGAGTGCAAATGGTAAAGAAAATCAACCAAGTTAATATAGAGCTCATATAACTTGAAATGAGCCTAAGAAGGGGGTCTTAAATATTGATAACCCATCACTCGACCATTTGGCAACCTAAACTAAAGCCACAAAGGGCATGGAAGCCAACTTTACATAAGTAGTCACAAAAATTTAGAATAAGCTTGTATAACTAGAAAGGAAATCAAAACCGAGTAGGTATCCACATAGGGGGAATGGTAGATGGGATAGGATGAAACCTCCTCATAATTCAAATTTCAACCAAAATCAAAGAGTTATAGTCCCACTAAACAACAATAATGTAATAGATCATGAGAAATTACATTGGTGAAACCCATGTGAGGAACCTCATGACCAAGCCACTTTCCTTTATGCAAGAGATGTAATCAAATATGCAAGAGAAGAAAACATAGAAGATTCAAGTGAGATTGATGGAAACAACTATGTAGGTGAATGGACAGACATAGTGAATAATGTCACAAACAAATCCTATAATGTATCAGAGGAACAAATGGAACAAATTAAAGGAAAGAGTATTGACACATTTATTGTTGCTAGAGCCCTTGCCCCTAAGCCTTCCTATGAAGAGATAAAAAGAAAAAATTGATAAATGGGATGGATCACATACCAATGAAGAGACCATCCAACCCAATAAGAAACCAATGCTCCACAACAACCTTAGAATGTTTCTAAAAATAATCAACCAACACAACCAGTTGGAACCACTAGTGAATGCTCAACAACTAGTCTTGTGGTAAATACCTGTAATGATATGGTATTTAGTGATTTACTTGAAAAATCTGACATGTCAGTTCCATTGGTCAATATTGTGAAGATCCCAACACAAAATAAGAAGGTTAAGAAATTTTTGGGATTCAATGAATCAACAAGATTGCTACTGAGGATGTTGCTATAGTATTGCAAATAACAAGTCAAGGGATAAAGAATGGTAGTCATAGTCCCTTTTACATCTCATTACTAGTTAGTGATTTGTTGTTACACAACTTTGCGTTAGATTTAGGGGCACCAAACAATGCCATGGCATTAAAAGTGATGAAACAATTGGGCCTTACAACTACCAATCCATACAAAAATGTGTGTGCCATGGATTCCTGATATATTAAAGTGTTTATCCTAATCAAAGGTTTACACGTCAAGCATTGGATATATATCAAGACATCTCAGTTCTAATGTACATTGTCATTATAGATGTCTCAGATTCTTTGGGAATGTTGTTGTCTAGGAAGTGAGCTACTATATTAGGTGGATGTTTGCAAATGTATTTATCTTATGCAACCATTCCAACTTCCAAAGGGTGGGGGGGATGACGTTGCATAGGGAACAATCCATAAGGTTCCATTTTGAAGACCCTAATGAGCCTATGAATTAATTAATCTAAACAGTAGATGAGGATATTGGTAACTATTCAATCCTTTCCCACTCATTGTCTTTGAAAGTTAAGTGAGATGAAGTAGAGGAATTTGATGATGAGATTTAGACAATGCACTTTGACAAGGAACAATCTCAATCAAGTAATGGTGTGGGCATTATCTCTATCTCTCCACAAGGGTATACTTTGAATTTTTCTTACACATTAGAGTTTGAGGCCACAAACAACATTGTTGAGTATCAGGCTTTGTTTCTAGGATTAGAATTGGTTGTAAAGATGGGCATAAGGTGCTAGAAGCCATTGGAGAATCCAATCTCATATTATTATAAGTAAAATATCACTATGCAACAAATAATGAAAGGCTATGGAGGTATAGACAAGAAGCGTTGGGTATCATAGATTCATTTGACACCTTATCAATTAATTTCATCCCAAGGGAGAAAAATGTTCAAGTCGATACTCTAGTTGTAGCCACAACCACTACCCAATCATGTGAGATTCTTACATCAGGTGAAGCCAATATGGATATATGGTATCAACCTTTTGTCCCTAATAACCTTAATCATTGGAAAGTATTTGACGATGATTCATAGTTCAATAGATTCATGAACGACATTGGAGAATTTGATGATTATGAGGTGGATTGGAAGGATCAAGATGAAACAACTGAGGTAATTGAAGTGATTGATTTGTCCGAGAATAAAAATATTCCAAAGGGTTTGGTCCCAATAGAGAATATTTTTAATAGACATGACATGTACAAACAAAAGGTGGATCCCACCAAGACTAAGGTTTACATGGAAATCAATATTGGTGAGAAGGCTAATCCCAAGATGATGAAAATAAGAAAAGGTACTTCAAAATAAGGAAACAAATAAAAGATCTAATTAGGGAGTACTAGGATGTGTTTGATTGGTCATATGATAACCTGAAGGCATATAAAGGATATATCATTTAGCATACCATCACATCGAAGGAAAATGAAAAAATATTTAGGAAAATGCTAAGAATAATCAACCCTAAGATCCTTCCCCTTATCAAGAAAGAGCTTGAAAAGATGTGTATCGCAAAAATCATTTCCCCTACCCAACATTCATCATGGGTTTATACTCTGGTAGTGGTGAGAAAGAAAATTGGTGAGATCGGATTATGTGTTGACTTTAGGAATCCCAACTAGTTGTCCCTAAAATATAACTATCATTTTCCGAATATAGAGAATCTTTTATGAAGAGTTTCAGGAGTAGGTATGTTGTCCACACTTTATGGGTTTTCAAGGTATAATTAATTTTTGGTTAAAGAAGAATATAGACATAAGACAATGTTCACAATCCCATAGGGAACTTACAAATATCTCAATATGCCATTCACGTTGATGAATGAAGGGTCAAATTTTCAAAGAGCCATGGACTATGCTTTTAGGTACCTAATTGTAAAGGTCATATAAATTTTCTAGGATGATCTAACTATGTTTTCCAAAGAAAGAGGGGATCATGTGCACCATTTAAAAAAAATATTCAAGATATATAGAAAGTATGGCATATCTTTGAACCTAAAGAAGATAATCTTCGAAGTGTATGAAGGTAAATTGCTTGGGCATGTCATTTTTAATGGGGAAGTCAAGATAGACTCATTAAGAGTTGAATCCATTCAACAAATTCATCTTCCCTCAACTAAGAGGGAAATGAAATATATCTTCAAGAATGCAAAACTTGGCTAAAATCACGAAGCCTGTTTCTAACTTATTGAAGAAAGATCATGAATTTAAGAGGGATGAAAATATTAGATCCACCTTCAAGATAGAATTCTATAGTCTTGGCATCAGTCTTAGTGAGTATAGACCACTCAAGGGAATCCCAAGTCTTTTATTTTTCTTCAAGAGAAATGATATCCAATGTCGTATGCTAGAAGAATGATCAAAATATGGAACAACATATAGCATTCATGAGCAAAGCACATAAGGATTCAAATTTAAAATACACCACAAGGGAAAATCAAGCTTATGCTCTTGTGCACTATTTAAAATATTTCAGGCCTGATGTGGGATATTCAAATATCATTGTAGACATTCCTCATGCCATTGTGAAGGATATATTGACTCAACAAGATTGCCTAGGTATTCATTGCAAGTGGGCATATAGAATCCAACAATATGACATGGAAATCAAACCCACAAAACTAGTGAAAGTACAAGGACTAGCTAGGATGTTTGTTGAGGGGAATGAGAGGGATTTGAATATGAATGAAGAAGAAACCCCTAAAATGGTAGTTGTAATTTTAGATGAGATAACTAGAGGTATGTACGGTATAAAGGCATTATTTATTACTTGAAGAATTTAACATGTCCAAATCTCCTTGTAGATTACAACAGAAGGGCCCTAATGTTAAAGGCATCAAAGTATTGTATCATCCAGGGTGACCTTGGTTGGAAGAATCGTGATGGTCTAATTCTCAAATGTGTAGATAATGAAGAGGCCCAAAAATTAATGAAAGGGTTACACATAGGATTATGTGGTGGACATCATGTTTCCTGAACCACAACACTAGGGGTAAGTTTAAGGATGGAAATATATTTTGAAGTGTAGAAACCTTGGCAAATTTTACTAGAGTCCTTAATATGTAAACTTTAAAAAAATTGGCAATATTTTTGTTTCAAATTTATAAGGATTTTATACAGTTTTTATAAAGTTTTGACGATTTTTAAGGTAAAATAACTTTATCCTATAGAATTTGAGTGAATCACTTTTAGGAAAAAAGGAAATCGGTGAATCTTTTTTGGGGAAAATCATAGAAAGTTAGCCCATGGGAGAAATTTAGCCCCTAAATTTTTCCTTGCACAACACATAAGATATTAGGTCAAAATATTATTGTCCAACCATATTCATTGATGTCCACAATTTTTTTAGATCATGTTAGTAGTGCTAGTTGTTCACAGGGAAACAACATCTTGTAGCCTTACCTTTACAACTAGTTGTAGTGGATGCAACCTTCCAACAATTGGATCTATATTTCATTAGGGAATTCAAGGAAAAATTGAGTAATGGATTTAAGTGGATCCTCATGGCCATTGATTACTTTACCAGGTGGGTCATTAAAGCTATTCCCACCAAAGGAGAAACAGATAATGTAGTCAAGCAGTTCCTAGAAGAAAGGATTATCACAAGATTTGGTGTCCTAGACAAGATCAAAATGGAAAATGCCAAGGATTTTAGTTTGGTAGATTGGGCATCATTATGTTTTGATTATGACATTGTATTATCTCACTCATTTAACTATTACCCATAGGGAAATTTCCTAGTAGAGTCAAGTAACAAAAATTTATTGGACGTCATAAAAATAGTGGGAGACAACAAAAAAAGATAGGACAAAAAAATTAAATATTCCCTACGGGGAGAGATTTCCTTGGATTTTAGTGAAAAAATCATTCATTCCATGGCCATTCTTACCATCTTTTGCTTGTAGAGTGTGAGTGTAGGAGCTATTGTGACATTGTTACCTTTTGAACCTTGTGAATCCTAGGTGTATTTGCATGTACAATTCTCCTTGGGTTTCCTTCGGGAAGGCTAAAGCATTGGAGGAAGAATTGTTCGTAATAGGTTTCTTCAATAAAATTCTTCAACATCAAACTTCTCATAGAGTAAGTATGAAATTGAAATTATATTTTACTGGAAAAACATTATTAAATGTAAATGTGGATGATTAAAGTGAATATGAATACCAAAAAACACAAGAAAACCCATTATTAAAATAAAAAAAACTAAGAATATATTAGGATAATCATTATGTTTTATTATTTTAAATTAATTTTTTATTAAGTTTGTATTTAATATGTTTTAGTTAAATTGTTGTTCAATGTTAATATTATTTTGTTTGTAATTTGTATAGTATGAATATGGCTCACATTTCCATGATATATCAATATTAAAAAAAAAAAAAATTACATATATGCCAAATATTCGTATTCATTATATACATCCAACTATTGAATTGCTCTTTAAACTTAAAAATAAAATAAAAAAAAAATAAAATAAAAAAATTATAATGCTTATAGTTGATATTTATGAAATCGATTTTACAACTTACTTTTGTATTAAAGTTATACAAAAGTTATCTTAGTAGCTTAGGTTAAAAGATAAGATTTTATGTTATTATTGGTTCTTATGGTTTTGAACAAGTATATTTTTCTTTTAACTAATTATTACATCTCTCAATATCGATAGAACAAAGGTGTATCTCATTGTAATATGTACTATAGTTATTCATAATATCGTATTGTGTGTTATTGTGTTTATTCTTACTTGTTTTGGATTATGTGCCTAAGCCTATCCAAGGTTTTCTCATTCCGTGGAGTCTAGGTCATTTCATAATATAGTATATTATGATAGCATGATTAGATCATGAAACCCATTTGATCCTTTTATATGAACCTGTCAGTATATACATTGATCTAGAGGGTTGAACTGAGGGCATGAGATAGAGTCTAGTTCATTTCATAATATAGTATCAGAGCATGATTAGATCATGAAACCCATTGGATCCTTTTATATGAACGTGTTAGTGTATACCTTGATCTAGAGGGTTGAATTGAGGGCATGAGATAGAGGCAAAGCAATTGGAGTATAGATCGTTGTTGATGCATAGATGTGACAGGATCGAGATACAGATCCATGAATGAATTGGGTGCATAAAGTTGCAAATAAAGGTTGATTAGTAAAAGAGAGCATTAGCCTCCATTAGAAGGAAGATTTCATTGTAGTAGAAAGGAGTCTAACATCTTGGTGTATTTCCTTAGTTGACGTTTAGAATTGAATTTAAGTTGTCGTAAAGGGATCTCAGCCACCGCCAAGGGAATTTGATCACAACCATTACAAATTTAAGGTACCACTCCCATTAAGTCATGGTCACTCCTCGCTAGACTAGTGATTGTTAATGCAATTAGCACGATAGATGATGCAAGTTCAATTCACTAGGAGAAAACAAGCAAATGAATGAGAAATACACTACGTTCAAAGATATTTTGAATCAGTGTCTTTTTTAAATTTATAATTAAAAATAAAGTAGAATATATATATATATATATATATATATATAATCTTAATAGAAATTTTATTTGAAAAATAATAGTTTGAGATTCTACACATGGAAAGTAAAAGTATAGATATTGTGAATAAGAACCTATGGGAAGCACAAATATAGTTGATGAATAAGAACTTATGGGAAATAGTAAAAAGGAATGAAAAATCATTTATATATCCAAATAAATTATTGAAATTATAAAGAAGATATGATAAATCCAATTCTACTATTGTTCTTTCTCAATTAGATACTAAGTTGAATCATGTAATTTTGGAAAAATCTTTTCATATTTAAGATGTGTGATGGAGCCATTATGTCTAATCACATAAGAAATATGAGATGTCTCATCAAAGAATGAGAAAAAGTCAATGCTATGATAGATGAAGAGCATGTTAAGGCCATTTTGTTAAATACTTTCTAAATACAACAATGTCTTTTTAACTCTCAATTAGATGCATTCACAAACTATGAAAGACATGATTTTAGTTCTCTTAATTGAAGAAAATAGAGTAACCCCACGAGATTCAGAAGGACATTTTCAACCAAAAACTGTACTATACTTAATTAAAAGGATGGGAAAGAGAATGACATGTCTTGTGGAAAAACAATTCATACAACAATTGATTGTAAAACCCCGTGAAAGGAAATTTTAAAGAATCAACAAATGTAGCTATTGTTAAAATTCCACCAAATACTGGAAGCAATGCTGAACTTGTTGAAGAATTGGCATTGTTCGCATTTTAAGAGGCCCACACTTTAAAGACGAGTGATGTAGGTGTAGTGTCCCCAAGGCCGAGCCCCGTTGCAGATCATGTTATATGCAAAGAATTGTAAATATGTTCTATAGGTTGGTGAGCCAAGTTTTGAATAAGCTGTAGGCTTATGAGTTTTGTTAGGCCAGGGAGCCTAAATGCTGAAGGCCAGGAGCCGGTGGATGTACTTGTATGTATGCAGGTCAATTAATAAAATATAAATACCGCCAGTGCAGACCGACCACGNCAAATTCTTGCATATCACATAGAGAAACAAGTTTCAGCTAGCAGGGTTTTGCATTTAGATGGAAGAGGTGATGGAGATGCCCAAAAACCCTAGATCAGTGTAGGGGTTGCTCATCTGATTGTAAGAAAAAAGTAAAAACCATTAAGAGAACAAAGATGTGAGAGAAAGGGCGTGCCACCACATGGAGGAGGAGGATCAATGGATCTGAGATGAGGTCAAAGTATGGCAAAAGGCAAGAGGATGTTGGCAAAAATGAAAATATATATATATATATATATATATATATATATATATATATTATATTGGAGTTGAAATTTTAATGTAATAAGACCCGGTAACTCACTCATGAGAAACCCCAATTTAAATTTGAAGTTGGGAATGTTAGGTAAAATTTGACTTGGTGAAAGAGTAAAAATTGTTAGGTCAACAATAGTGGTTTCAAGTACATGGTATTGGGGACCCATGGTTTTAGATCCCATGGATTGCATGTTGTGAAAGACTTTAAAAGGATAGTGATACTCCATTGTAATGTGCCAAAAAAGTCAAAGTTTTTAGGTCTAAAGTAGTGGTTTTTACATGGTATTGGTAACCCATGGTTTTAGATCCCATGGATTACATGTTGTGAAAGGCTTTAAAAAGATAGCGATACTCTATTGTAATGAGCCATGAGTTGAAGAGTGAAAGGTGCCAAAGCTAGGAGGTTTGTACATAATTTATGTTGTAATGTTGCTAATTGATTATTTTATTTATCTAGTATGTTTATTTATTTACATTTATGTGTTGTAATGTTGCTAATTAGTTATTTTATTTATCTTGTGTGTTTATTTCTTTACAATTATTTACATTTTCTAAATAAAAATTATTAGTAAATTTGATTTAAATCTAAAATTTCATTCACTTAATATCTCACAAACATATTTAAAAATAAATTTACCTTTTTAAAACAAACCTCACTAAAATATATTAGAATAAATTTACCTTTTGAAACAAGTCTCACTAAAACTATTGCACATATCCAAGAGCCATTTCATTCACTTAATATCTCACAAACATATTTAAAAATAAATTTACCTTTTTGAAACAAGCCTCACTAAAAATATATATTAGAATAAATTTACCTTTTGAAACAAGTCTCACTAAAACTATTGCACATATCCAAGAGCCATTTCTATTCTATTGTGATGATTTATGGATCTAAATGATTAGCACATATCCAAGAGCCATTTCTATTCTATTGTGATGATTTATGGATCTAAATGATTAACCGAAATTTTGATCTAAAACTATAATTTTAATGATTATGGGATTTTGATAAAGTTGGTTTAAATTTGGAAATTATATTAAGGAAGTTTACTTGGTCAGATTTGTAAATTGGTTTGTATTTTGTAGTTTAAATTTGGAAATTACATAAAGAAGTTTATTTGGTCAAATTTGTAAATTGACTTGTATTTTGTGGTAAATTTATCTTTACTTTTTTATAGTTAAATTTTAAAATAATTTACAAAATAATAGACCTCAATTCATAATTAATCACACATCCTCACAAAACTATTCAATAAATCTAAAATTTTCAACATATAGATTAAGCAATTGATTCACTATTTACATGTCATTTCGATTGGTCAATATTGTGAAGATCCCAACACAAAAGAAGAAGGTTGCGAAATTTTTGGGATTCAATGAATTAAGAAGACTCATACTGAGGATGTTGCTATAGTATTGCAAATAACAAGTCAAGGGATAAATAATGGTAGTCATAGTCCCTTTTACATCTCATTACTAGTTAGTGATTTGTTGTTACACAATTGTGTGTTAGATTTAGGGGCACCAAACAATGCCATGGCATTAAAAGTGATGAAACAATTGGGCCTTACAACTACCCATCCATACAAAAATGTGTGTGCCATGGATTCCTAATATATTAAAGTGTTTATCCTAATCAAAGGTTTACACGTCAAGCCTTGGCTATATATCAAGACATCTCAGTTCTAATGTACAATGTCATTATATTTGTCTCAGATTCTTTGGGAATGTTGTTGTCTAAGAAGTGAGCTACTATATTAGGTGGATGTTTGCAAATGTATTTATCTTATGCAACCATTCCAACTTCCAGAGGGGGGGGGGTGAGGATTACGCTGCATAGGGAACAATCCATAAGGTTCCATTTTGAAGACCCTAATGAGCCTATGAATTAATTAATCTAAACAGTAGATGAGGATATGGGTAACTATTCAATCCTTTCCCACTCATTGTCTTTGAAAGTTAAACAAGATGAAGCAAAGGAATTTCATGATGTGATTTAGACAATGCACTTTGACAAGGAACAATCTCAATCAAGTAATGGTGTGGGCATTATCTCTATCTCTCCACAAGGGTATACTTTGAATTTTTCTTACACATTGGAGTTTGAGGCCACAAACAACATTGTTGAGTATCAAGCTTTGTTTCTAGGATTATAATTGGTTGTAAAGATGGGCATAAGGTGCTAGAAGCCATTGGAGAATCCAATCTCATATTATTATAAGTAAAATATCACTATGCAACAAATAATGAAAGGCTATGGAGGTATAGACAAGAAGCATTGGGTATCATAGATTCATTTGACACCTTATCAATTAAGTTCATCCCANTAGAAGCCATTGGAGAATCCAATCTCATATTATTATAAGTAAAATATCACTATGCAACAAATAATGAAAGGCTATGGAGGTATAGACAAGAAGCATTGGGTATCATAGATTCATTTGACACCTTATCAATTAAGTTCATCCCAAGGGAGAAAAATGTTCAAGTCGATACTCTAGTTGTAGCCACAACCACTACCCAATCATGTGAGATTCTTACATAAGGTGAAGCCAAGATGGATATATGGTATCAACCTTTTGTCCCGAATAACCTTAATCATTGGAAAGTATTTGACAATGATTCATAATTGAATAGATTCATGAACGACATTGGAGAATTTGATGATTATGAGGTGGATTGGAAGGATCAAGATGAAACAAGTGAGGTAATTGAAGTGATTGATTTGTCCTAGGATAACAATATTCCAAAGGGTTTGGTCCCAATAGAGAATATTTTTAATAGACATGACATGTACAAACAAAAGGTGGAGACCACCAAGACTAAGGTTTACATGGAAATCAATATTGGTTAGAAGGCTAATCCCAAGATGATGAAAATAAGAAAAGGTACTTCAAAATAAGGAAACAAATAAAAGATATAATTAGGGAGTACTAGGATGTGTTCGATTGGTCATATGATGACCTGAAGGCATATAAAGGATATATCATTTAGCATACCATCACATCGAAGGAAAATGAAAAAATATTTAAGAAAATGCTAAGAATAATCAACCCTGAGATCCTTCCCCTTATCAAGAAAGAGCTTGAAAAGATGTGTATCGCAAAAATCATTTCCCCTACCCAACATTCATCATGGGTTTATAATCTGGTAATGGTGAGAAAGAAAATTGGTGAGATCAGATTATGTGTTGATTTAGGAATCCCAACTAGTTGTCCCTAAAATATAACTATCATTTTCCAAATATAGAGAATCTCTTATGAAGAGTTTCAGGAGTAGGTATGTTGTCCACACTTTATGGGTTTTCAAGGTATAATTAATTTTTGGTTAAAGAAGAATATAGACATAAGACAATGTTCACAATCCCATAGGGAACTTACAAATATCTCAAGATGCCATTCACGTTGATGAATGAAGGGTCAAATTTTCAAAGAGCCATGGACTATGCTTTTAGGTACCTAATTGTCTCTAAACTATTGAAGAAAGATCATGAATTTAAGTGGGATGAAAATATTAGATCCACCTTCAAGATAGAATTCCATAGTCTTGGCATCAATCTTAGTGAGTATAGACCACTCAAGGGAATCCCAAGTCTTTTATTTTTCTTCAAGAGAAATGATATCCAATGTCGTATGCTAGAAGAATGATCAAAATATGGAACAACATATAGCATTTATGAGCAAAGCACTTAAGGATTCAGATTTAAAATACACCACAAAGGAAAATCAAGCTTATGCTCTTGTGCACTATTTAAAATATTGCAGGCCTAATGTGGGATATTCAAATATCATTGCAGACATTCCTCATGCCATTGTGAAGGATATATTGACTCAACAAGATTGCCTAGGTATTCATTGTAAGTGGGCATATAGAATCCAACAATATGACATGGAAATCAAACCCACAAAACTAGTGAAAGTACAAGGACTAGCTAGGATGTTTGTTGAGGGGAATGAGAGGGATTTGAATATGAATGAAGAAGAAACCCCTAAAATGGTAGTTGTAATTTTAGATGAGATAACTACAGGTATGAACGGTATAAAGGCATTATTTATTACTTGAAGAATTTAACATGTCCAAATCTCCTTGTGGATTACAAGAGAAGGGCCCTAATGTTAAAGGCATCAAAGTATTGGATCATCCAGGGTGACCTTGGTTGGAAGAATCGCGATGGCCTAATTCTCAAATGTGTAGATAATGAAGAGGCCCAAAAATTAATGAAAGGGTTACACATAGGATTATGTGGTGGACATCATGTTTCCTGAACCACAACACTAGGGGTAAGTTTAAGGATGGAAATATATTTTGAAATGTAGAAACCTTAGTAAATTTTACTAGAGTCCTTAATATGTAAACTTTAAAAAAATTGGCGATATTTTTGTTTCAAATTTATAAGGATTTTATATAGTTTTTATAAAGTTTTGACGATTTTTAAGGTAAAATAACTTTATCCTATAGAATTTGGGTGAATCAGTTTTAGGAAAAAAGGAAATCAATGAATCTTTTTTGGGGAAAATCATAGAAAGTTATCCCATGGGAGAAATTTAGCCCCTAAATTTTTCCTTGCACAACACATAAGATATTAGGTCAAAATATTATTGTCCAACCATATTCATTGATGTCCACAATTTTCTTAGATCAATTGTTCACAGGGAAACAACATCTTGTGGCCTTACCTTTACAACTAGTTGTAGTGGATGCACCCTTCCAACAATTGGGTCTATATTTCATTAGGGAATTCAAGGAAAAATTGAGTAATGGATTTAAGTGGATCCTCATGGCCATTGATTACTTTACCAGGTGGGTTATTAAAGCTATTCCCATCAAAAGAGAAACAGATAGTGTAGTCAAGTAGTTCCTAGAAGAGAGGATTATCACAAGATTTGGTGTCCTAGCCAAGATCAAAATGGAAAATGCCAAGGATTTTAGTTTGGTAGATTGAGCATCATTATGTTTTGATTATGGCAGTGTATTATCTCACTCATTTAACTATTACCCATAGGAAAATTTCCTAGTAGAGTCAAGTAACAAAAATTTATTGGACGTTGTCAAAATAGTGGGAGACAACCAAAAAAGATAGGACAAAAAAATTAAATATTCCCTACGGGGAGAGATTTCCTTGGATTTTAGTGAAAAAACCATTCATTCCATGGCCATTCTTACCATCTTTTGCTTGTAGAGTGTGAGCGTAGGAGCCATTGTGACCTTGTTACCTTTTGAACCTTGTGAATCCTAGGTGTATTTGCATGTACAATTCTCCTTGGGTTTCCTTCGGGGAGGCTAAAACATTGGAGGAAGAATTATTCGTAATAGATTTCTTCAATAAAATTCTTCAACATCAAACTTCTCATAGAGTAAGTATGAAATTGAAATTATATTGCACTAGAAAAATATTATTAAATGTAAATGTGGATGATTAAAGTGAATATGAATACCAAAAAACACAAAAGAACCCATTATTATAATAAAAAAAACTAAGAATATATTACGATAATCATTATGTTTTATTATTTTAAATTAATTTTTTATTAAGTTTATATTTAATATGTTTTAGTTAAATTGTTGTTTAATGTTAATATTATTTTGTTTGTAATTTTTATAACTATGAATATGACTCACATTTCCATGATATATCAATATTGTAAAAATAAATAAATAAATAAATAAATAAATAAATAAAAAATAAAAAAAATAAAATAAAAAATGTTATACATATATGCCAAATGTTCGTATTCATTATATACATCCAACTATTGAATTGCTCTTTAAATTAAAAAAAAACAATTATAGAGCTTATAGTTGACATTTATGAAATGGATTTTACAACTTACTTTTGTAATAAAGTTATCTTGGTGGCTTAGGTTAAAAGATAAGATTTTATGTTATTATTGGTTCTTATGGTTTTGAACACGTATATTTTTCTTTTAACTAATTATTACATCTCTCAATATCGATAGAACAAAGGTGAATCTCATTGTAATATGTACTTTAGTAATTCATAATATCGTATTGTGTGTTATTGTGTTTATTCTTACTTGTTTTGGATTATGTGCCTAAACCTATCCAAGGTTTTCTCATTTCGTGGAGTCTAGTTCATTTCATAATATAGTATATTATGATAGCATGGTCAGATCATGAAACCCACTTGATCCTTTTATATGAACCTGTCAGTATATACATTGATCTAGAGGGTTGAACTGAGGGCATGAGATAGAGTCTAGTTCATTTCATAATATAGTATCAGAGCATGATTAGATCATGAAACCCACTGGATCCTTTTATATGAACCTGTGTATACATTGATCTAGAGGGTTGAATTGAGGGCATGAGATAGAGGCAAATCAATTGGAGTATAGATCGTTGTTGATGCATAGATGTGACAGGATCGAGATACATATCCATGAATGAATTGGGTGCATAAAGTTGCAAATAAAGGTTGATTAGTAAAAGAGAGCATTAGCCTCCATTAGAAGGAAGATTTCATTGTAGTAGAAAGGAGTCGAACATCTTGGTGTATTTCCTTAGTTGACGTTTAGAATTGAATTTAAGTTGTCGTAAAGGGATCTCAGCCACCGCCAAGGGAATTGGATCACAACCATTACAAATTTAAGGTGCCACCACTACCATTAAGTCATGGTCACTCCTCGCTAGACTAGTGATTGTTAATGCAATTAGCACAATAGATGATGCAAGTTCAATTCACTAGGAGAAAATAAGCAAATGAATGAGAAATACACTACGTTCAAAGATATTTTGAACCATTGTCTTTTTCAAATTTATAACTAAAAATAAAGTAGAATTTAATTATATATATATATAATTTCAATGGAAATTTTATTTGAAAAATATTAGTCTCATATTTTACACATAGAAAGTAAAAGTACAAATATTGTTGAATAAGAACCTATGGAAAGTACAAATATAGTTGTAGTTATGGAAAGTACAAATATAGTTGTAGTTTGATGAATAAAAACCTATGGGAAATAGTAAAAAGGAATGAGAAATCATTTATATAACCAAATAAATTATTGAAATTATAGAGAAGATATGATAAATCATATTCTACTATTATTCTTTATTCTTTCTCAATTAGATTCTAAGTTGAATCATATAGTTTTGGAAAAATCTTTTCATATTTAAGATGTGTGGTGGAGCCATTATGCCTAATCATATAAGAAATATGAGATGTCTCATCAAAGAGTGAGAAAAAGTCAATGTTGTGATAGATGAAGAGCATGTTAAGGCCATTTTGTTAGATACTTTCTAAATACAATAATGTCGTTTTAACTTTCAATTATATGCATTCATAAACTATGAAAGACATGATTTTAGCTCTCTTAATTGAAGAAAATAGAGTAACCCCACGAGATTCAGAAGGACATTTTCAACCAAAAATTGCACTATACTTAATTAAAAGGATGGGAAAGAGAATGACATGTCTTGTGGAAAAATAATTCATACAACAATTGATTGTAAAACCCTGTGAAAGGAAAATTTAAAGAATCAACAAATGTAACTATTGTTAAAATTCCACCAAATACTGGAAGCAGTGATGACCTTGTTGAAGAATTGGCATTGTTCACATTTTAAGAGGTCCACACTTTAAAGACAAAGAGTGATGTATGGGAGGATACACACTTATTCAATAGTTATAGATGCTTGTGGATTAGAGAAGCCATACTTCATTGGGGTTACAAGACATGCATGTGAGATTGTTTTTCAATAGTTCAAGGGAGATCCAAGATATGAAAGCTTGGTATCATACTTTTGCAAGAATTACAAGACATTTCATGTGCATATGATGTTCAATGATGATGGGAACTTGGATTAAAGCTAGGAGACTATAACTTTCAGAAAAATAGGGAGCAACTTGAAGGAATCTTATTGGTTCAACCATTTTCAAAGAAGAAGCATATGAAGAATGTTTGATTATGTTGTTTTTAGTTTTTAATATATGTGTTTCTAGTGAAAGTTCCTTTACTTTTAGTTT
>SNQJ01S0016230.1:138634-163872 GCA_010110895.2 Picea sitchensis
ATTCTAAACGTCAACTAAGGAAATACACCAAGATGTTAGACTCCTTTCTACTACAATGAAATCTTCCTTCTAATGGAGGCTAATGCTCTCTTTTACTAATCAACCTTTATTTGCAACTTTATGCACCCAATTCATTCATGGATTTGTATCTCAATCATGTCACATCTATGCATCAACAACGATCTATACTCCAATTGATTTGCCTCGATCTCATGCCCTCAATTCAACCCTCTAGATCAATGTATACATTGACAGGTTCATATAAAAGGATCTAGTGGGTTTCATGATCTAATCATGCTCTGATACTATATTATGAAATGAACTAGACTCTATCTCATGCCCTCAGTTCAACCCTCTAGATCAATGTATATACTAACAGATTCATATAAAAGTATCAAGTGGGTTTCATGATCTAATCATGCTCTGATACTATATTATGAAATGAACTAGACTCTATCTCATGCCCTCAGTTCAACCCTCCTCTAGATCAATGTATATACTGACAGGTTCATATAAAAGGATCAAGTGGGTTTCATGATCTAATCATGCTCTGATACTATATTATGAAATGAACTAGACTCTATCTCATGCCCTCAGTTCAACCCTCCTCTAGATCAATGTATATACTGACAGGTTCATATAAAAGGGGGGGGCTTTAATAGAAAATCTTTATTAAAGATTTTCTATTAAAGCCCCCCCCCACCCACATATTATGAAATGAACTAGACTCTATCTCATGCCCTCAGTTCAACCCTCCTCTAGATCAATGTATATACTGACAGGTTCATATAAAAGGATCAAGTGGGTTTCATGATCTAACCATGCTATGATAATATACTATATTATGAAATGAACTAGACTCCACGGAATGAGAAAACCTTGGATAGATTTAGGCACATAATCCAAAACAAGTAAGAATAAACACAATAACACACAATACGATATTATGAATAACTAAAGTACATATTACAATGAGATTCACCTTTGTTCTATCGATATTGAGAAATGTAATAATTAGTTAAAAGAAAAATATACTTGTTCAAAACCATAAGAACCAATAATAACATAAAATCTTATCTTTTAACCTAAATCACTAAGATAACTTTATTACAAAAGTAAGTTGTAAAATCCATTTCATAAATGTCAACTATAAGCTCTATAATTTTTTTTTAATTTAAGAGCAATTCAATAGTTGGATGTATATAATGAATACGAACATTTGGCATATATGTAAAACATTTTTATTTTTTTTACAATATTGATATATCAGGGAAATGTGAGCCATATTCATAGCTATACAAATTACAAACAAAATAATATTAACATTGAACAACAATTTAACTAAAACATATTAAAAATTAATTTAAAATAATAAAACATAATGATTATCCTAATATATTCTTAGTTTTTTTTATTATAATAATGGGTTTTCTTGTGTTTTTTGGTATTCATATTCACTTTAATCATCTACATTTACATTTAATAATGTTTTTTCAGTGCACCAAATCTTGTGATAATCCTCTCTTTTAAGAACTACTTGACTACATTATCTGTTTCTCTTTTGGTGGGAATAGCTTTAATAACCCACCTGGTAAAGTAATCAATGGCCATGAGGATCCACTTAAATCCATTACTCAATTTTTCCTTGAATTCCCTAATGAAATATAGACCCAATTGTTGGAAGGGTGCATCCACTACAACTAGTTGTAAAGGTAAGGCTACAAGATGTCGTTTCCCTGTGAACAATTGGCACTACTGACATGATCTAAAAAATTGTGGACATCAATGAATATGGTTGGACAATAATATTTTGACCTAATATCTTATGTGTTGTGTAAGGAAAAATTTAGGGGCTAAATTTCTCCCATGGGCTAACTTTCTATGATTTTCCCCAAAAAAGATTCACCGTTTTCCTTTTTTCCTAAAAGTGATTCACCCAAATTCTATAGGATAAAGTTATTTTACCTTAAAAATCGTCAAAAAATTATAAAAACTGTATAAAATCCTTATAAATTTGAAACTAAAATATTGCCATTTTTTTAAAGTTTACATATTAAGGACTCTAGTAAAATTTGCCAAGGTTTCTACACTTCAAAATATATTTTCATCCTTAAACCTACCCCTAGTGTTGTGGTTCAGGAAACATGACGTCCACCACATAATCCTATGTGTAACCCTTTCATTAATTTTTGGGCCTCTTCATTATCTACACATTTGAGAATTAGGTCATCACGATTCTTCCAACCAAGGTCACCCTGGATGATACAATACTTTGATGCCTTTAACATTAGGGCCCTTCTCTTGTAATCTACAAGGAGATTTGGACATGTTAAATT
Source organism: Picea sitchensis (assembly GCA_010110895.2). Lineage (NCBI taxonomy): Eukaryota > Viridiplantae > Streptophyta > Pinopsida > Pinales > Pinaceae > Picea > Picea sitchensis. The sequence goes on from SNQJ01S0016230.1 coordinate 140,971, forward strand.
CTTCAAGTAATAAATAATGCCTTTATACCGTTCATACCTCTAGTTATCTCATCTAAAATTACAACTACCATTTTAGGGGTTTCTTCTTCATTCATATTCAAATCCCTCTCATTCCCCTCAACAAACATCCTAGCTAGTCCTTGTACTTTCACTAGTTTTGTGGGTTTGATTTCCATGTCATATTGTTGGATTCTATATGCCCACTTACATTGAATACCTAGGCAATCTTGTTGAGTCAATATATCCTTCACAATGGCATGAGGAATGTCTGCAATGATATTTGAATATCCCACACCGGGCGTGGAATATTTTAAATAGTGCACAAGAGCATAAGCTTTATTTTCCCTTGTGGTGTATTTTAAATCTGGATCCTTAAGTGCTTTGCTCATAAATGCTATATGTTGTTCCATAATTTGATCATTCTTCTAACATACGACATTGGCTACCATTTCTCTTGAAGAAAAATAAAAGACTTGGGATTACCTTGAGTGGTCTATACTCACTAAGACTGATGCCAAGACTATAGAATTCTATCTTGAAGGTGGATCTAATATTTTCATTCCACTTAAATTCATGATCTTTCTTCAATACTTTAGAGACAGGCTTCGTTATTTCAGCAAAGTTTTGTATTCTTCAAGATATATTTCATTTCCCTCTTAGTTGAGGGAAGATGAATTTGTTGAATGGATTCAACCCTTAATGAGTCTATCTTGACTTCCCCATTAAAAATGACATTCCCAAGCAATTTACCTTCATCCACTTCGAAGATTATCTTCTTTAAGTTCAAGGATATGCCATTCTTTCTATATATCTTGAATATTTCTTTAAATGGTGCACATGATCCCCTCTTTCTTTGGAAAACATAGTCAGATCATCCTAGAAAATTTATATGATCTTTACAATTAGTTACCTAAAAGCATAGTCCATGGCTCTTTGAAAATTTGACCCTTCATTCATCAACGTGAATGGAATCTTGAGATATTTGTAAGTTCCCTATGGGATTGTGAACATTGTCTTATGTCTATATTCTTCTTTAACCAAAAATTAATTATACCTTGAAAACCCATAAAGTGTGGACGACATACCTACTCCTGAAACTCTTCATAAAAGATTCTCTATATTCAGAAAATGATAGTTATATTTTAGGGACAACTAGTTGGGATTCCTAAAGTCAACACATAATCTGATCTCACCAATTTTCTTTCTCACCACTACCAGATTATAAACCCATGATGAATGTTGGGTAGGGGAAATGATTTTTGCGATACACATCTTTTCAAGCTGTTTCTTGATAAGGGGAAGGATCTTAGGGTTGATTATTCTTAGCATTTTCCTAAATATTTTTTCATTTTCCTTCGATGTGATGGTATACTAAATGATATATCCTGTATATGCCTTCAGGTCATCATATGACCAATCAAACACATCCTGGTACTCCCTAATTAGATATTTTATTTGTTTTCTTATTTTGAAGTACCTTTTCTTATTTTCATCATCTTGGGATTAGCCTTCTAACCAATATTGATTTCCATGTAAACCTTAGTCTTGGTGGTCTCCACCTTTTGTTTGTACATGTCATGTCTATTAAAAATATTCTCTATTGGGACCAAACCCTTTGGAATATTGTTATCCTAGGACAAATCAATCACTTCAATTACCTCACTTGTTTCATCTTGATCCTTCCAATCCACCTCATAATCATCAAATTCTCCAATGTCGTTCATGAATCTATTCAATTATGAATCATTGTCAAATACTTTCCAATGATTAAGGTTATTCGGGACAAAAGGTTGATACCATATATCCATCTTGGCTTCACCTTATGTAAGAATCTCACATGATTGGGTAGTGGTTGTGGCTACAACTAGAGTATCGACTTGAACATTTTTCTCCCTTGGGATGAACTTAATTGATAAGGTGTCAAATGAATCTATGATACCCAATGCTTCTTGTCTATACCTCCATAGCCTTTCATTATTTGTTGCATAGTGATATTTTACTTATAATAATATGAGATTGGATTCTCCAATGGCTTCTATCAACTTATGCCCATCTTTACAACCAATTCTAATCCTAGAAAAAAAGCTTGATACTCAACAATGTTGTTTGTGGCCTCAAACTCCAATGTGTAAGAAAAATTCAAAGTATACCCTTGTGGAGAGATAGAGATAATTCCCACACCATTACTTGATTGAGACTGTTCCTTGTCAAAGTGCATTGTCTAAATCTCATCATCAAATTCCTCTGCTTCATCTCGTTTAACTTTCAAAGATAATGAGTGGGAAAGGATTGAATAGTTACCCATATCCTCATCTACTGTTTAGATTAATTAATTCATAGGCTCATTAGGGTCTTCAAAATGGAACCTTATGGATTGTTCCCTATGCAACGTCATCCCCCCCACCCTTTGGAAGTTGGAATGGTTGCATAAGATAAATACATTTGCAAACATCCACCTAATATAGTAGCTCACTTCCTAGACAACAACATTCCCAAAGAATCTGAGACATCTATAATGACAATGTACATTAGAACTGAGATGTCTTGATATATAGCCAAGGCTTGACATGTAAACCTTTGATTAGGATAAACACTTTAATATATCATGAATCCATGGCACACACATTTTTGTATGGATGAGTAGTTGTAAGGCCCAATTGTTTCATCACTTTTAATGCCATGGCATTGTTTGGTGCCCCTAAATCTAATACACAATTGTGTAACAACAAATCACTAACTAGTAATGGGATGTAAAAGGGACTATGACTACCATTCTTTATCCCTTGACTTGTTATTTGCAATACTATAGCAACATCCTCAGTAGGAGTCTTGTTGATTCATTGGATCCCAAAAATTTCTTAACCTTCTTCTTTTGTGTTGGGATCTTCACAATATTGACCAATGGAACTGACATGTGGGATTTTTCAAGTAAATCACTAAATACCATATCATTACAGGTACTTACCACAAGGCTAGTTGTTGAGCATTCACTAGTGGTTCCAACTGGTTGTGTTGGTTGATTATTTTTAGAAACATTCTAAGGTTGTTGTGGAGCATTGGTTTCTTATTGGGTTGGATGGTCTCTTCATTGGTATGTGATCCATCCCATTTCTCAATTTTTTCTTTCTATCTCTTCATAGGAGGGCTTAGGGGCAAGGGCTCTAGCAACAATAAATGTGTCAATACTCTTTCCTTTAATTTGTTTCATTTGTTCCTCTGATACATTATAGGATTTGTTTGTGACATTATTCACTATGTCTGTCCATTCATCTACATAGTTGTTTCCATCAATCTCACTTGAATCTTCTATGTTTTCTTCTCTTGCATATTTGATTACATCTCTTGCATAAAGGAAAGTGTCTTGGTCATGAGGTTCCTCACATGGGTTTCACCAATGTAATTTCTCATGATCTACTACATTATTGTTGTTTAGTGGGACTATAACTCTTTGATTTTGGTTGAAATTTGAATTATGAGGAGGTTTCATCCTATCCCATCTACCATTCCCCCTATGTGGATACCTAATCGGTTTTGATTTCCTTTCTAGTTATACAAGCTTATTCTAAAGTTTTGTGACTACTTATGTAAAGTTGGCTTCCATGCATTTTGTGGCTTTAGCTTAGGTTGCCAAATGGTCGAGTGATGGGTTATCGGTATTTAAGACCCCCTTCTTAGGCTCATTTCAAGTTGTATGAGCTCTATATTAACTTGGTTGATTTTCTTTACCATCTGCACTCATGTTCTTCTCAATATTAACTACTTCCTCCAAAGCGACTCTAAGGTTTTGGGGGTCTCTCTACCTGAAATGAAAATGTGGCTCTCCTTCAAAAGCATCCAGGTAGTATATGAGGATGGTTATATCTAGGGGTTTAATGTTGGCATGGAGTCTTTGGACGATGGTTGAATATTTTTTTTAATTTCTCCATTGTTTCATTCTTATTTCTCTTAGTGGTACTAAGGGCAGCCGACGGATACCTATTGACTCTTTTTCTCTCAATTTTTCCATGAACACATTTTGCAATTCATCCATATTTCTTATGCTATTTCTTGGGAATCCTATGAACCAATCCAATGCATTGTCTTCCATGGAGAGTTCAAATAATTTTATATGCACATTGGTCTTAAATTCCTTTTAGTGATCTGTATTAGATGTGGTGTTGTTCCTTGGAAGGAAGGAACACTATGAATGGATTTCTTAGGCACATCATGGGGTTGAACTTGGATGCTAGTAAAGTTAAATGGTCTATAAATATCATCAATCCAATCAATCATGATGACTTGGGTGGGATTTGAAATATTGCACTCAAAGAAATACCTAATATCTTCTATGATAGGAGGTCTAAGTTTTTTAAGTTTTGAATCTTATTGATACAAATATGATAGTACGTTTATGGTTTTGGCATCAAGTGAACTAGTCCTTGACATGATGTCGTTTTGGAATACCTCTTAGGCATAGCTTCACCTTGTGGATTCACTAATTGAGCCTAAATGTTGATTTCTAACTAACTCAATGGTCATCAAATTGAATCTAAGGTAATCGAAACATGGGTAATGGACTTTGTCCCCGGAAATAGTGCTAAAATGTTACCTTTCAGGTTCTCACTTGGTACAAAAGTCCCATAATCACAAGTGGTGAGATCCTAAGGTAAAATTAGACAATCCACCACTATCACCTCACTGGATTTTCCTTTCTCACTTTAGAATAGACAAGTTCTAGCCTAGTGGGGATTCCCTATGATCAACTAAGCTTGGATCATGTAGAGTTTGAGAGGAAATGTAGCTTAGCTTAGTTATTTGATTTAATGTTTTTTATTAACAAATTATATCTAGACTTAAATCAAAGTTCAATTATCCCTTTAAATTTGTAGATTAATGTAATACAAGGCTAAAGATGCAAATCCATTTAAAATTTGTACACAAAAATTCAATGACTTTGCTTCTTAAAAAAACCAATTATTTAAATATGCTTGAAAGATTTTAAGAAATTAAAACTCATATTTGAATCCATATTACAAAGTGCCTCTTTATTAGAAATGAAATAATGATGAAAATAGAGCTTGAACTAGGAAATCAATTAGAATTTTAACGATGTGCAAGATAGATTTGCCACAAGAAACAGTGAATCAATTGCTTAATCTATATGCTGAAAATTCTAGATTTATTGAATACCTTTGTGAGGATGTGTGATTAATTATGAATCGAAGTTTATTATTTTATAAATTATTTAGAAATTTAATTATGAAAAGATAAAGATAAATTTACCACAAAATACAAGCCAATTTACAAATCTGACCAAGTAAACTTCCTAATATAATTTCCAAATTTAAGCCAACTTTATCAAGATCCCATAATCATTAAAATTATAGTTTTAGATCAAAATTTCAGTTAATCATTTAGATCCATAAATCATCACAATAGAATAGAAATGGCTCTTGGATATGTGCTAATCATTTAGATCTATAAATCATCACAATAGAATAGAAATGGCTCTTGGATATGTGCAAAAGTTTTAGTGAGACTTGTTTAAAAAGGTAAATTTATTCTAATATATATTTTTAGTGAGGCTTGTTTCAAAAAGGTAAATTTATTTTTAAATATGTTTGCGAGATATTAAGTGAATGAAATTTTAGATTCAAATCAAATTTACTAACAATCTTTATTTAGAAAAATGTAAATAATTGTAAAGAAATAAACACACGAGATAAATAAAATAATTAATTAGCAACATTACAATACATAAATGTAAAGAAATAAACACACTAGATAAATAAAATAATCAATCAGCAACATTACAACATAAATTATGTATAAACCTCCTAGCTTTGGCACCCTTCACCCTTCAACTTTTGACTCATTACAATGGAGTATTACTATCTTTTTAAAGCCTTTCACAACATGTAATCCATGGGTTACCAATACCATGTAAAAACCACTACTCTTGACCTAAAAACTTTGACTTTCTTGGCACATTACAATGGAGTATTACTATCCTTTTAAAGTCTTTCACAACATGTAATCCATGGGAACTAAAACCATGGGTCCCCAATACCATGTGCTTGAAACCACTACTGTTGACCTAACAATTTTGACTCTTTCACCAAGTCAAGTTTAACCTAACATTCCCAACTTTAAACTTAAATTGGGGTTCCTCATGAGTGAGTTACCAGGTCTTACAACCATATGCCCATTTACATTAAAATTTCAACTCCAATATAATAATTTCTTTGTTTTTTTTCATTTTTGCCACCATCCTCTTGCCTTTTTGCCATACTTTGACCTCATCTCAAATCCATTGATCCTCCTCCATGTGGTGGCACGTCCTTTCTCTCACATCTTTGTTCTCTCAATGGTTTTTACTTTTTTCTTACAATCAGATGAGCAACCCCTATACTGATCTAGGGTTTTTGGGCATCTCCATCACCTCCTCCATCTAAATGCAAAACCCTGCTAGTTGAAACTTGTTTCTCTATGTGATATGAAAGAATTTACGGTACAACAACCGTACCCACTTCTTCCAAGCTGCTCAATATTTATCCCATGTTGCTTCTTCTTATGACTCGCGGTAATTGCCTCTTCTCTCGTCTCAACCAAGCCACCATCAAAGTTGAACATATGCCTAGATTTCCATTTACTCCGTTCCATGGCCTAGGACAATGTCGGATTTCACATCTCATCCTTCTCACCCTCATCCTAGGCCTCCTTCTTTAACGACATTACGACCTCCTACCATTTGGGTATTAACCAAGGGCCCAAAAATACACACGAGGCGAGACGAAGTGACCTCCAACCTAATACTCGGAGGAAGGCCCTGGGATATAGCCACCATTACAATGTGTCACCCCTTTGACAGAGGTTACCTCATAAATCCCGACCCGGAGAAAAGGATTTGGGATCGAATCTTAGATTTCCTCCTCAAACTCTTCGAGCTTACTGTTGGTGGAACCTCTCTTCAGTCTGCTCTCCATTCAAAGGACCAAGGAAAAGCTTGTCTTCGAAAATCCAGGGTTCCAGAAAATTTGAGCTATGCTGCACAACCAGGACCTAAGAATTGTGCGGGAACCGACCCGATCACGAAGACAATGACCAAGTCCTCCCTTTCGTCTCAGCAATAGATCTGGTCGTTTTACTGGGCATGCAATCCACAAAAATAACCACAATGGTAGCACCTCCTTCTTTCATGCAAATTGTTCTCTTCAACAACACCCGGGTCAGGCCACTTTTTTTTAGAGCATCCTTTTTCTTAGCGCGAGCATACCAACATCAGAGTGAGACAATGTCCTTTTCGTCATTGCAGTGACCAGTGATCAATGATCAACCTCTTTGAATGGCTCAATGGACCAACATTTCCTTCATCAAATCACTCTTTATCGAGAGTCCAGGTTTTCTTGGCTCTTATACCAAATGTAAAGAAATGAAGATGCAAAAAACACAACACAAACACAACACTTAATTCATTCATGAGATTTATTAGTCCCTCGACCAAATCTACCCAAGGAGGTCAATCTCCTGGCTTCGACCAAGTGAGTCTTCTCCTTTAGGCACATTACATTGGAGTATAACCAATTTTTTAAATTCTTCACAACATGCAATCTATGGTTTTTAAAATTACAAGTCTCTAATACCATGTATTTGAAATCACTATTTTATATTTAACAATTTTGATTCTTTCATGTAATCAAATTTAACCATGAAAAATATAAAATTTTCTTTAAAAAATACAAAAAAAATATAAATCTATTTTAATAATTTTGCTTAAAATAATCTTTCAATTTAAACCCAACTTGTTAAATGCCTTTTTTAAAATTTAAATCCAACTTGTTAAATGCCCTTTTTATAAAATTCAAAATAAAAATATCAACAAATTAACCAATATTTCAACACCATAAAAAAATAATTTTCCTTCAAACCAGGTGTTGACACTCGGAACTGAAATGGGTTGCAACAAATCAATCTCGAGGCAACCTCGAACCACTTTAGATTGGAAGCTGCCCTCCTCCAACCCGAGAGGGATCTCTCGAAAAATGTCACAATAGGAATTTGAGTAAGCGTGAAATGGTGGGCAGATTTATGGGTACATGATGGTCTTGGGTTTTTGGAGTTTGGGGGTTAAGCCAGGGAAATGGTCCATTGGGCATGGAGTCAAATGAAAACCGAAGAAAAGAGACAATAGCAGAGATCAAATAACTTGTGGAAAGTGAGGCAAAATAAGTCTATCTTTCAGCGCTTTGATAAATCATGATGGGGTAGTGGAAATAAAAATGAAAGGTCGATGTAGCAAAGAATATGTGCATAATTCTGAAAGTGTAGGCTGGTCTTACACCCGCTGATAGCTGGTGCAAAGGAAAGACATCAAACAATTACAGAAAACCGTAATCCTTTCGTTATAGTAGTGGTCGTACTAAAGTATAACGAAGCCCATCAGTTAGAAGAAAATGAAATGTAATGCAGTCGTGATGGATTAAGGAAGACATGAACAATATGGTAAAGACAATATCAACTGCGAGTAAGGAACACATAAATGAAGTCCAAACAGATTTAACACAGCTAAAAGAAAAGATGAACATGCTGAAAGAAATCGACCGTGATGAATCTCACAGTCGCAACTAAAAAATCATCTTTATTACTCCATTAATGGCTTACAAAAACTCAGTCATTACAATGAAACCCTCTTGACAGAGGTTTTCCCCCCGGTGCTGCGCTCATGCGCCCCCCTTATCCTTCTCCCCTTTCTCACTCTTTTAGAAGAAAAATATAAAATAAAACTCTTTGAGTTCCATGGAATATAAAATGATTTGTTTTTTGGAACTCTGTGACTGCCAAGCGCATCTGCTCGCTCTCCGAACCGTTATTAACATTTGACAAGTGGGGTATCTATGATCATTTGTATGATTTAATGTTAACGTTGGGTGTCATCCCGCCTCGCATTCCGGCGGACGTTTTCGCTGTGGTGGAGAGCTATGACACTGGCTCTCTTGTTCACACGCTGCCAAGCAACGTCCGTCCAACAAATACGTTAGCAGATTCATCCTCCTGTTGCACTGCTGCTGCGAAGGAGTTGGTCCAATGCAGGGTTCAATTTCTGAAGTGCAAGCATATATTCGCCGAGGTTGGAGGTGCGGCCGTGGTCCGGTGGTAGGCCATTGGGAATAGACAGAAATTGAATTTTCCAGCCTCGCTGCTCCAACTCGCCTCTGGAAATGAGAGAAATAAGATAATTGGTGTTTATTGCAGAAGCTTCAGCCAAGCGTTTATGGATCCATTTAGTATTGACGAAAGTGATGAAAAATCCTCGCATAGCTAGCAGTTGTGCCAAATTCATGAGAGTGTTCATATGACTTTGCAGAGGAAAGGGCACAATCACTGCGTGCAAAGCACATTCGTTTTCAATATCCATTATTGTCCTTTCTCTCTCTTCTTCCTTTACTGAACTGCAAACCAAACCATGCATCTCCTAGCACTACAATACCAATATATTTATAGCGATAATGGTCACTATACGCTTCTATTACAGCCCATGCACGAGGCGACAGTGTGCTCTCGGTTTCAGTGCGACTGGCTGGTCTGAATTTCAGTTGATTTCTAACTAAATAATTGTGAAAATGATCTTCGAATATTTATTTATTTTCCAGTTGGTCCAAGAAAAGAAAAGATATACCGTCCTAGGCAGATCCGTAATACGACTGAAACTCAGATCCCGATTGTTGTCAAAGAAACGCAACGGTGCCAAGGTCTGGAAGGCCATCTCTATGAATAAGCCAATAACCACCGCAAAAGGAATTTTCGCAGTGATCCAACTTAATCCTATTCACCAACGTCCCGTGCAATACGCTCTTGTACCTGTCGTTGCTCAACGTCTATAGTTGGTCGCCGATGTGGATGATAAGCATGTTGGGAACGTACTTGGCAGTCACCCACTTGTTGTCCTTAAATATTTGAAGTCCTGGCACATCGTTTGGCTTCAGGACTGTTAACGCAAACATGTCCGTATGAGGCAACACTCCCAACACCATCTCCGGTTGAGGGCACGCCTAGTGTTGTTTATTTTCAACTCTATTTCCAAAATTCTTATGCCCGAGAATCTGTCATCACCGCGAATCTCGTGCCACATCCTCAAACAACAAGGATCGGAAATCAAAACTCGTCCTCGACGTTCACCGTGGTGAAGGCACTCATTTCTTCATTTTCAGTGGCAGCCCCAATATTTCCTGAGGTTGCTTATTATTATCATATATGCCTGTGTAATCGAATTGTATAAATTCTTTCAAGGATTCCAAAAACTGGTTCTCAAACTACACATTCCCAGTCCTAGTGTCCCGATAACCATACTTAGCCATGCATATATATATTTTGTGTTCTTTTGGACCAATATGGCGAAATAGAAATCGATCTCCAGCTGCCACTGTATTCACTGGCAGATACCCGACACAGACACATACAAGGACAGAATGCATGGCAGGGAGTTTTCTTATGAAATGTGCAAATATTGCTGGGACTCCTCGAGCTAGTTCTGTGAGCCAAATAATGAAACTTCCATCTACAAGAAGAAGCAGACCTAACAGTGCCATCTGACACATCCTCAATATGAAAATGCCCCTCTGGTAAGAGAAGACTTGCTTTTGACAAAGCATCAACAAGCATGTTTATTCTCTGTAAACGTTAGTGTAGGAAATCTAATTGAATGAACCTGGAATTCTCCTAGAGTTGTTCTATGAGTGGATGTAAGCTCATATTATGTATCTGGAGAAGTTTCTTCATCCAGTTGATAACCAACAGAGAATCACCATATACCCGAAGTTTGTACTGCAACTTACCCAGGCCCCAGGGCCATTTTAAGTAGATGCTTCATTCCCATGAACTCGCCAAGGTTATTGGACCCTTTCATCAAATCGACTTTGAATCTGTAGAAGTGAGTTTAAGAAAGTTTAAGAACTCCTCCACAGCTGCATTTAGACTCTGGTCCTTGACAGTCTCATTTAAGAACCCCCATGGGGTGGTTTTATCTATCCTCACCTGTCCCACTTGCCTGAAAGTCTTGAGATTGTTTCTAAGCTTATAATGTTGGAATTGGAATATAGCACAAATCTGTGCTAGAATCTGGAAGGAGAGAAGATGCCCGTCTTCAAATATCATCGAATTGCGTGGTGTCTGTTACAACATCGGCTCCCTCTAGGGATGGTACTTTCTCGTAAAGTTCCAAGAACAGTAGACCAGGTGGCCTTCATCCATTGGGTGGCCTTAACGTGAAAGCTATAAATTCTGAGTTCTCCCGCCAGTGAAATCACCATCGGAAATTTTTAATGGAGTCGCCAGAGCATGTGCAACCAATATTTGCCTATGACCGGCTGCTCAACCAGGCCTTAGGACTGTGAAAATGTCGTTCTCCCCAGGGATAGATATCAACTTCGAAATCCCTGACAACGGTGCCAAAATGTTGACACTCATAACTGAAATGGGTTGTAGCAAATCAATCTCGAGGCAACCTCGAACCACTTTGGATTGGAAGTTGCCCTCCTCCAACCCGAGAGGGATCTCTCGAAAAATGTCACAATAGGAATTTGAGTAAGCGTGAAATGGTGGGCAGATTTATGGGTACATGATGGTCTTGGGTTTTTGGAGTTTGGGGGTTAAACCAGGGAAATGGTCCATGGAAAACCGAAGAAAAGAGACAATAGCAGAGATCAAATAACTTGCGGAAAGTGAGGCAAAGTAAGTCTATCTTTCAGCGCTTTGATAAATCATGATGGGGTAGCGGAAAGAAAAAGGAAAGGCCGATGTAGCAAAGGATATGTGCAGAATTCTGAAAGTGTAGGCTGGTCTTACACCCGCTGATAGCTGGTGCAGAGGAAAGACATCAAACAATTACAGAAAACCATAATCCTTTCGTTATAGTAGTGGTCGTACTAAAGTATAACGAAGCCCATCAGTTAGAAGAAAACGAAATGTAATGCAGTCGTGATGGATTAAGGAAGACATGAACAATATGGTAAAGACAATATCAACTGCGAGTAAGGAACACATAAATGAAGTCCAAACAGATTTAACACAGTTGAAAGAAAAGAAGAACATGCTGAAAGAAATCGACCGTGATGAATCTCACAGTCGCAACTAAAAAATCATCTTTATTACTCCATTAATGACTTACAAAAACTCAATCATTACAATGAAACCCTCTTGACAGAGGTTTTCCCCCAGTGCTGCGCTCATGCACCCCCCTTCTCCTTCTCCCCTTTCTCACTCTTTTAGAATAAAAATATAAAATAAAATTCTTTGAGTTATAGGGAATATGAAACGATTAGTTTTATGGAACTCTGCGACTGCCAAGCGCATCTGCCAGCTATCCAAACCGTTATTAACATTTGACAAGTGGGGTATCTATGATCATTTGTATGATTTAATGTTAACGTCGGGTGTCATCCTGCCTCGCATTGCGGCGAACGTTTTCGCTGTGGTGGAGAGCTCTGACACTGGCTCTCTTATTCGCAGGCTACCCAGCAACATTCGTCCAACATATACGTTAGCATATTCATCCTCTTGTTGCGCTGCTGCTGCGAAGGAGTTGGTCCAATGCGGGGTTCAATTTCTGAAGTGCAAGCATATATAAGCCGAGGTTGGAGGTGCGGCCGTGGTCCGGTGGTAGGCCATCGGGAATAGACAGAAATCGAATTTTCCAGCCTCGCTGCTCCAACTCACCTCTAGAAACGAGAGAAATAAGAGAATTGGTGTTTATTGCAGAAGCTTCGACCAAGCGTTTATGGATCCATTCAGTATTGACGAAAGTGATGAAAAATCCTCGCATAGCTAGCAGTTGTGCCAAATTCATGAGAGCGTTCATATGACTTTGCAGAGGAAAGGGCACAATCACTGCGTGCAAAGCACATTCGTTTTCAATATCCATTATTGTCCTTTCTCTCTCTTCTTCCTTTATTGAACTGCAAACCAAACCATGCATCTCCCAGCACTACGATACCAATATATTTATAGCGATAATGGTCACTATACGCTTCTATTACAACCCATGCATGAGGCGACGGTGTGCTCTCGGTTTCAGTGCGACTGGCTGGTCTGAATTTCAGTTGATTTCTAACTAAATAATTGTGAAAATGATCTTCAAATATTTATTTATTTTCCAGTTGGTCCAAGAAAAGAAAAGATATACCATCCTGGGCAGATCCGTAATACGACTGAAACTCAGATCCCAATTGTTGTTAAAGAAACGCAACGGTGCCAAGGTCTGGAAGGCCATCTCTATGAATAAGCCAACAACCACTGCAAAAGGAAATTTCGCAGTGATCCAACTTAATCCTGTTCACCAACGTCCTGTGTAATATGCTCTTGTACTTGCCGTTGCTCAATGTCTATAGTTGGTCGCCGATGTGGATGATAAGCGTGTTGGGAACGTACTTGGCAGTCACCCACTCGTTGTCCTTAAATATTTGAAGTCCTGGCACATCGTTCAGCTTCGGGACTATTAACGCAGACATGTCCGTATGAGGTAGCACTCCCAGCGCCATCTCCGGTTGAGGGCATGCCTGGTGTTGTTTATTTTCAACTCTATTTCCGAAATTCTTATGCCCGAGAATCTGTCATCACCGTGGATCCCATGCCACATCCTCAAACAAAAAGGATGGGAAATCAAAACTCGTCCTCGACGTTCACCGTGGTGCAGGCACTCATTTCTTCATTTTCAGTGGCAGCCCCAATATTTCCTGAGGTTGCTTATTATTATCATATGTGCCTGTGTAATCGAACTGTATAAATTCTTTCAAGGATTCCAAAAACTAGTTCTCAAACTACACATTCCCAGTCCTAGTGTCCCGATAACCATACTTAGCCATGCATATATATATTTTCTGTTCTTTTGGACCAATATGGTGAAATAGAAATCGTTCTCCAGCTGCCACTGTATTCACCGGCAGATACCCGACACAGACGCATACAAGGACAAAATGCATGGCAGGGAGTTTTCTTATGAAATGTGCAAGTATTGCTGAGACTCCTCGAGCTAGTTCTGTGAGCCAAATAGAAAAACTTCCATCTACAAGAAGAAGCAGACCTAACAGTGCCAACTGACACATCCTCAATATGAAAATGCCCCTCTGGTAAGAGAAGACTTGCTTTTGACAAAGCATCAGCAAGCATGTTTATTCTCTGTAAACGTTAGTGTAGGAAATCTAATTGAATGAACCTGGAATTCACCTGGAGTTGTTCTATGAGTGGACGTAAGCTCATATTATGTATCTGGAGAAGTTTCTTCATCCAGTTGATAACCAACAGAGAATCACCATATACCCGAAGTTTGTACTGCAACTTACACAGGCCCTAGGGCCAGTTTAAGTAGATGCTTCATTCCCATGAACTCGCCAAGGTTATTGGACCCTTTCACCAAATCGACTTTGAATCTGTAGAAGTGAGTTTCAGAAAGTTTAAGAACTCCTCCACAGCTGCATTTAGACTCTGGTCCTTGACAGTCTCATTTAAGAAACCCCATGGGGTGGTTTTATCTATCCTCACCTGTCCCACTTGCCTGAAAGTCTTGAGATTGTTTCTAGGCTTATAATGTTGGAATTGGAATATAGCACAAATCTGTGCTAGAATCTAGAAGGAGAGAAGATGCCTGTCTTCAAATATCACCGAATTGCGTAGTGTCTGTTACAACACCAGGAAAGGAGTTAACTTATTAGATCTATTTTGATGGCTTAACTTATATAAATTTAAGATCTAAATCATATTACCCTTTGAGAAATATGAACCAACAATAAACAAAGTGTTGGATTGAGGAAATCGACTAGGTTTTGGAGATAAAAATTTCTAATTTACTCTTTAAAAAAAACTAACCACCTAATTATAATTATATGAAATACAAATGGCCTTGAATAAAATATGATTTAAATATTTTATTGGCTATAACTTTTAGATTGTTCGAAACAAAAAAATAAAAGGGAAAATGTTTTAATTTTTTTTTGTTTGTTGGGAAGGGAAGACCACAACCTATTTTTGGTTGGGCTATGGGGTTGATCTAGTGAGTTTAGAGTGTTATTTTTGATGAATTTTAGGGGACATTATTTTTGATGAATTTTAGGGGACATTGATAACCAAAGTGATGTGCACAATTATTCCCAATTTAGTCACTAAACTCATAAATATGATGGGAAAAGGGACCATCTAGATCCACTTTCAAGACAACACTCAGGGTGGCCCCTACCTAAAGATTTTCTATAGATGCACTGAATCAAGAAATGTCAAATGCATAATGTTTTTCTTTTTAAAGTAAGAAACACAAAAAGAAATAGGGAATAGAGAAGAAATCTATTACCTCTAACTTTCTCCAATGTAGCAACCTTGCTCTTCATTGGCTCATGTGTTGACTCTATCATCTACAAAACTACAAAAAATATCTTTCAATGGTTCTCCTTGAACAAATTCACCTCAATAAAGACTGATCCATGTGGATGTTGGTGGCCACCCACCTATTCCAATTGGCTCCTCTTGTCAGTTTTTATTTCAACATGTTCTTCTGTACTTATTTGTAATTGTGGGTTCTACACTTCCGAGGTTGTCTGAAGCCCTACACATCTTCCAAGTGGATATTGGTGGCCTCCCACCTAATCCAACTGGCTTATTTTATATGTTTTCATATCAGCGCATCTTGTTGTACTTCCAAGGCCGTTTTGAGGCCCTAAACAATGTTTTTTTGGTTCGCCACAATCAAACTGTTGAAAAAGTCCGAGTTTGATAGTGTAATGCATATTTCTCGAAAAGACCTTTCCAACGGGCTATCACATGCTTAAAATGAAGATTGTATGCAAAAGTTATGACCCTGGGAAGTTAATGTACTAACTTACCCAAACGGGGCCCACATGAATTTTGGCGTTTCATCTCCTAGGGTTAGATTTTTGGATGTCTAGGGTTTTTGCATTCACATTTATCATAAAAATGCCTTCATAGCCTCATCGTAGTCATCTTCTTGTGAATGCACATAGCAGTCACATCTCTTCTCAGAGTTAAAGCTACCACCATTCTAACGAGTCTTGCACTCTATAGTTTTACAGTCTCTTTACAATTATTTCATTAATATAAATCAAGTATTGTTGTATTTCTCTGTTACTGGAAATTTTCATGAGTATTTCATTGGAATATCTCTGCTTTCATTTCGTTTCGAAAATAATCCAGATCAGTGGTATCAGAGCAGGCATGTCCCCGATGAGGTCCGAGTATAGACAGTTGATTCTCGAGCTTGTCTCTCTCGAGGAAAATCACTCTCACATGCCCAATAAACCCTCGATGGCGATAGAAAAGAAAAATGACGGAGAAGAATATTCTATTAACCTGTTGCTTGAGCAAGCTCTCGCGTGATAAAGGGATGAAAAGATGGAGAATTTTGCACACATCCTTCAACGTCTGCCGATAGGAACATGAACATCTTCATCAAGCGTCCATTTTGGAGGAACCTCTCCCTTCAATGTACAAGTTAATTTTTCTATTCCCATATTTTAAGGTCAGATAGATGCAGATGCCCTAGAAAAATGGTTAAAACTATTAGAAGGTTATTTTTCTGTTCACAATTTTTCCGATAGGGAAAAGATCACCTTTGCACTCCTCAAGGCTCTCCCCCATGTCAAACATTGGTGGGAAACTTATTGGGAACAAATTTCCATAGAGGAATCTGGAATATATGGGGTCGATCCCACTTGGGAGTTTTTTGTTGATGCGTTCAAGGAACAATACTACCCTGTTGATAATTATGAAGACCACTACATGAGATGGACCACATTGCGGAAAGAGAAGAGCCAATTAGTGTCCGAGTTCAAAAATACTTTCCATACCTTGTGCACCAAGCTGGGTATCAAATACTCTGAGCGACATCTAGTTTTGAAATACCGTGGGGCTCTACATAGGTACATCCAAACTGAAATGGATTTCCTAAACATCCCATCATTGGGATATGACTATCGATATGCTGTCAAAATTGAGCAAAAATTTAGGCACAAGAACAGATTGGAATTCGGTTTTGCAAATATGCAACAACCAAAGCATGGTAAAGACGACCCTAACCAACAACCTCTAGACAACCAGTCTAAGACACATGACAAGGAGGGTAAAGGAAAGACGAAGAATGACACTGGGAAGTGGTGTGACTTCCAAAAAATCCCCTGTAACAACACCAATGAAAGTCGCTCGAAACAGTCATTGGTGGTAGAGGTTGAAGACACAGACCCGAACCCTGATTTAAAATCCGATTCATAAAATATTGAAAACATAAAAATCATCGACGTAGACCCCACTGCTACTATCCCGACCACAAAAATTCAACCAAAAGAACCAATAGATCCTAAAGAGGGGGAGTGCCTCTTCCATTCACAGATGTGGGTGAAGGGGACCCCGTTGCATTTCATTGTTGATAATGGTAGCAAGAAAAACCTGATCTCAGTTAAGGTCGTGAAACAATTGGGTTTGTCAACAACACCACACCTACAACCATACAACATCAGGTGGCTTCACTAAGGACAAGATCTCTATGTCAGCCAACAATGTCGCCTGTCCTATGGCATCCAACCCTTCAAGGATGGTTTCTTCACCTATAATGGTTCCTACACTAGGCCCCATCAAACCCAGAGACAATAGGTTGGTGGAACAGATTCAACCCTGCCTACAATAGGTTTGCGACAGTTGTCCATAGACAAAGAAACACAACTTCTCCAACAAGGCACACAACTCATCAAGATTTAGATTCAAAAAATTCTTTCCCCTCTTCCCTGGAAACTCAACGTAATGGAGACCATTTCTTCCTAAGGGGGGAGGACTGATCCAGGTGGATATTGGTGGCCACCCACCTATTCCAATTGGCTCCTCTTGTCAGTTTTTAGTTCAACACGTTCTTTTGTACTTCTTTGTAAGTGTGGGTTCTACACTTCTAGGGATGTCTGAAGCCCTACACATATTCCAGGTGGATACTAGTGGCCTCCCACCTAATCCAACTGGCTTATTTGATATGTTTTCATATAAGCACATCTTGTTGTACTTCCAGGCCCGTTTTGGGGCCCTAAACAATGTTTTTTTTGCTCGCCACAGTCAAACTGTAGACAGAGTCAGAGTTTGATGGCATAATGTGTATCTCTCAAAAAGACCTTTCCAATGGGCTATTACACACCTAAAACATAGATCGTATGAAAAATTTACAACCTCAGGAAGTTAATGTACTAACTTACCCAAACAGGGCCCACATGACTTTTGGCGTTTCATCTCCTAGGGTTAGGTTTTTGGATGTCTAGGGTTTTGGAATTTACATTTATCATAAAATGCCTTCATAGCCTCATTGCAATCATCTTCTTTTGAATGAGCTTAGTCGCCACATCTCTTCTCGGAGATAAGGTTGCTACCATTCTAGCAAGTCTTGCACTTTGTAGTTTTACAATCTTTTTACAATTCTTTCATTAATAGAAATCAAGTATTGTTGTATTTCTCTGTTACTTGAAATTTTCATGAGTATTTCATTGGAATATCTCTTCTTTCATTTCGTTATGAAAATAATCGGGATCCACAAACAACTTCACAAAGCTTGAAAACATAATAGATAAGTTTTATTACAATGGCTTACAACAACTTTACAATGAGGGGGAGCCTCTTATTTATGGATCAAGAGATCAACAACTTCCCAAATAAAATAGCATTAGATCTCTAACTAACCATATATTTATATCAAAATAATAATATTATCTAAATAACTAGAGATCATCGAGTCAACAACAATATGATATGGTGTACTAATGCAACATGTACAATCAATTAGGATAGATGCTCAACAAAGTGGATAGCTTGCTCAAAATAGCAATAGACATGGTCAAATCAGAAAAAACTCCCCTCCTCTAGGGGGTTGACCTAGTGAAAATGTAATGATAACTCCTAAAAATTCTCTAAAAACCTCAACACATGTGGATATAGGCCATATAAGGAGGGCCACCCCATTAAAATACTCCAAGATGTTGCAAAAACCTCGCATACATGATAGAAGTGCCAATAAAGAGGATTACTCTCCCAAAAATGCTCCAATGTCCCCTCAAAGATGTAAATCAATGGAATAAGGGGCATGTGTGGCTCAATTTGACATTTCCATGGTCTAAGAAACAATTCAAACTCAAGAAGAAGGTGTAAATCCCACACACGTGGCTCAAGAAGATGAAAAACCTCTGTCACAATACCCAATGAAGACATCAAAAAACCCTAGATAGTCACAACACCTAAGGTATATTATCACAATGTCTAAGGTAGGTGCACATATCCTAATGCAATTACACAAATCTCAAGGAAAGTACACAAATCATGAGGCATAGATGCAACTCTGGGTAGAAGCACATAGATCCCAATGTAGGGGAACCTACTCATAGTGATGAGTCATGCCTTGATATATGTGTCATTAGGTGGAAAAAAACAAGCGAGATCTTCTAACTTTTCAATAACTCATTTATTTTCTTATCATTTTTTATGTTTAACCATGGTGGGGAAAACATTAACCTCTATTACATGTAACAAGTCCTAAGACCAAGAAGCATGTCCTAGGACACAAACCTAGGAGTATGGTATATGATGGATGCAACATTAGGGAAAATGGGAACTTCATGAATTGAGCCTCATATCTACATGAGATGATGTATAGGTCTGATCTTACTAGCTTTCAATAGATAGGAGTTATTATTTTCAGTCCACATGAGTGCATTAAGAGGGAGTGCTTAGCTTTTTGTTACCATTCCTTGAGCCATTTTGTTCCCAATCACTTTCTTTTATCTTTTTCTTTATTGGTCCCTTTTTTTCTTTAGATTTATCTTTTAAAATATTGGGAATCGGGGTAGATGGGATTTTAGGAAAGGTGCCATGGCTTAATCTTTATAATTTTGAATTTTTTCATTAGCTACATTAACCTCGAGTTTTCTAGAACCTTTGATTTGTTTAATTTTTTTTATACATGGGATCTTTATTCTATTTTCTTTGGACCTTGATGCCTAACACATGACAAGTTAACCATGAGTGTGAATATGATGAATGTGCGCAAAAATGATGGGGAAGATAAAAAAAGTGTAAGACATGGTTAGGGGATATGGATACACTACACCTACCTAGATCTCTAGCATTACAACTTGAATAAAAAGTTGAAAAAACTTATCTAAAGGAAAATTACGACCCACCATGATATAACTAAGAAAAAGACAATAATTTAGAGTGTAATGATGCATTATTTGATTATGGAAATTTCTACCATGGTCATGGCCAATATAGGAAACCATAACACCATTTACAAGAAAGAACCAATACATCAAGAAACCATAGTAAAAAACTGAAGCAATGTGGTACTGTCATCATGTGTATGAAATTATAGTGTACCATATGCATGCCATAATCAACTAAACTTTCCATAAGAGCTCTACTGACAAACCGATATGCATCATGGAATCAACTAAAAAAGTACAATATGTGAAGGATACCAACATGTAGAAAAATCTATGAATTATATCATCAACCAAGTTCTTTGAATGCTAATCCGAAGAGCTCACATCAAGAGTGAACTAGAATATTATGACACTCAAAGAGTGGTGCTTGTAATAGAATCCCAAATATGTGTTCACAATCTCCTCATACCATATGAAAGGGTGACGTGGCCTACACAATGGAGTGTATTTCCTTGTCATAGGTGGGTTATCTACAAACTACATTGGAGAGTGTCTTTCTATATAGACCACTATATATCCATGTTGAGTGAGGACTACACCGATACCACAATTGAAAGAACATGTCTCAATATCAAAGGGATATTAAAATTTTGGTAAAGTGATTACTGTACTAAAAAAATGAATTGTTTCAGATCCTCAAATTCATACTATTGTGATTGGGCCAAATGAAGTTGGATTTGGCCCCACCATTGGTGTCTTGGATTAGGGACCAAGAAATTTGAGAGAACCCCAACATGAATTTGTGATACAATTTGGGGAGGCATAAGAAACTATGTAGCTATATTAGAGTCATTGGGGTCATCCAATCTCGAATGACTTGGATCTTGTCTAGATTCAAATGCACACCATGTTAATCCATGATTTATCCTATATACTGAATAATTTTCATGTCGAATGAGCATTTCTCTCTATTGGGATATAACTTGTGTTATTGTAGTCTTCTCAAGATTTGCTAAACATCTTGCAAATGTTTTCCCCAAAATTTATTGAAGATGAAGATAACATAAAAATATATGACCACAAAATAACTCGTGAACAAACATAAGATATCACCCATCATCCTCATGAACATTGTTGGAGCATTAGTCAAGCCAAAAGGAATTACAAATAACTCAAAATTCCTTCTTTATACTTGAAGATGGTATTCCATACATCAACTTGCTCAATTGTAGCTAGTGGTAACCTGACTTTAGATGAATCTTACTTAAAAACTTGGCACCTTTGAGATGATCAAGAATATTTTCAATCTATGTGGTTGGATATCAATTCCTAATAATGATTTTGTTAAGATCTTTGTACTCAATATAGAGTCACCATGTCCCATCCTTCTTCTACACCAACACAATTTCTCTCCTACATGACAAGGAGCTCAGTTGAATGCAACTTTTTCAAATGAGCTCTTGAATCTGATGTTTGATTTATTTATTCTTGAGAATAAATAATTGTATATTGATCCATTAGGTGAAGGAGCACTAGGTATTAAATAAATTGAATTATTTACCCAATAGTGTAGAGGCACCATTATAGGTGAAGCAAATATATATTTGTATTATTGCACTATATTTTAAACTTGGTTTTGTTGTGAAAATATACCCCATGCAAAGGTTGTGGTAGTTGTAATGATCTTGTTAGAGTCGGAAGTCACTCCTGGATTGCAGCAGAAGCAGAGCTCGACGCCCATTAGTTTATGTCACGATTTATTTAATTGGGTGATCGGATGGAGGTTAACTCAAATGACGTGGTTCCAACTTCGAAACTAGGCCAGACATGTATGGGCAAGTGAGGTCTTAGATAACTTCAGACAATGAGGTGCAGTAAGGGTGAGTAGGGGGAAGACTTATATCAGGGAGATGCGAAAGTCTGTAGTAAACATCAGGTTTCCAATAGACTGTAGAAGAAGGCATCCAAACACAAGATCTTCTTACGCTCAAACACAGAAAACCAAAGAATACAATAATGCATAAATAAATCCTTTATCATGACATAATTGCAATGATCCGCACAAATTATTCGTTCACGAACTATCCTAGCATGAGACGAAAATTTAGATGGATTAAGAAGACCGTCTGTTATAAAATAAGAAATCTCATATACAGATGCATGACCAGAAAGCTAGAATGTCTGCTAAAACTTTACAATCGGGAGCTCTGCTCTACCATCGATAGATACAAAAAATGGCCAAAATGCCTACACATGCTCTTCCCCATTTCTCCTAGCAGAGGCGTCTCCTCAATCACATCTGGCATGCATTCTACTGTCATACGCTACCTTAATTATTTATGGCTCGTGCCAGGGGGGTAGCTGAGCCCTTAAATGTTGAATTGGCATGTGCAGGCTTCCCTGGTGAGTTGGAGACTCAACGCAGCTTCCATGGAAAGAATCAGTATGGAGGACCATCTCGGGTGGACCTTCAGTTGGGACGTCCATACCCTGTAATTAATGAGTGAAGCTAGGCTTCAACCACCTTATCTCTTCTTCGTTTATCCTCAAGCTGGCATCGGGATTTAGATCACATGAATCAGTGCCTGGAGAACACAACACCCCCTCTCTTGAATCTTAATTAGGCGCCTTTGACCTCTCTGTCAGAGTGCTTTTGGCGTTTCAGGGTTCGTGGATGAGAAAGGATTAGGATTTTTCTCCTTTAAAGTCGCGATGGGCGAAATGCCGGGAGGGCCCAACGGTC
>SNQJ01S0016230.1:183400-195019 GCA_010110895.2 Picea sitchensis
CCATGGACGTCTCCCTTGGGCTTAGCCACCCTAAATAGAAAGAGCCCCCCATCGAGGTGACAGTGGGTGGGGAAGCTCCTGTTACGCCAGTTTGACCCTTACCCTTCAGCTGCTTGACCTAAACTACAAACTGAGCTATAACAGTTCTCAAATTCCATAGATGTGAACTCACCTCCATTATCTGTCCTTAAACACTTGATTGACCTGACAGTTCTCTTTTCAACCAAATCTTTGAACTGCTTAAAAGTAATAAATACATCAGCTTTTCTTTTAAGTAAATAGACCCAAACCTTTCTAGAGTAATCATCTATAAATGTCACATAATATGATGATCCTCCAAAGGAAACTGTAGGGGATGGTCCACAAACATCTGAATGAATGTAGTCAAGGATACCTTTGCTTATATGCCTTCCTTCTTTAAACTTTTGTCTACACTGTTTTCCAAAAACAAAATACTTGCAGAAATTCAAATTCAGAAACTTCAAACTTGGAAGTGACTTACGATCTACCAGTGCCTTAAGCCCTTTCTCTCTCATATGACCCAAATGTTGATGCCATAAATGAATAGAGTCACTTGCATCTTCAGATGCTACCACTGCTTGATTTACTTTTTTCCTTCCTTCAAGATGATAAAGGTTCTCGATCCTCTTTGCCTTCATGACAACTAAGATGCCTTTGAACACCTTCAGTACTCCACCTTGAGCTGTACACCTGTAACCAACAGAATCTAGAACTCCCAAAGACATCAAGTTATTTCCTAGTCCGGGTACATGTCTTACATCTGTTAATGTTCTTACAGAACCATCATGCATTCTAATCCAGATGCTACCAACTCCAACAATTTTACAAGAAACATCATTTCCCATAAAAACAACATCATCATCAATAGATTGGTAAGTTGAGATCCAATTTCTATGAAGACACATGTGGCTGGAAGCGCCAGAATCTAACAACCAATGCTGATGTTGATGTGAAACATCACAAGTAGACAAAAACTCATCAACCATACCTGAACTTGTTTCAGCTACATTAGCTTCCTTTGCTTCTTTTGTGGAGTCCTCCTTAGCTGCATTTTGTCTTTTCCAACAATCCTTCTTGAGGTGCCCAGATTTGCCACAGAACCAACATTTTTTCTTACTCTTATTTCCCTTTGATTTAGACCTTGATGTACCCCTCTGACTTTTCCCTCTTTCTGCAGATCATCCTCTGACCACCATTGCTTCTGTTGTAGATTTTTCCTTATTGGATTTCTTCCTCATTTCCTCACACAATAGAGCTCCCACAACAATGTCATAATCAATGGCATTTGTTGTGTTAAACCACACAGTTGTGACCATATGATCCTAAGACTCAGACAATGAACATAGTAGTGTAATAGCCTTGTCCTCATTATCGAACTTTACTTCCATAACAGTTAATTGAGAAATCAGAGTATTGAAGACATTCAAGTGATCAACAATTTGTGTACCTTCTTTCATCCACAAATTGTACAACTGCCTCTTTAAGAAGATTATGTTTGACAAGTTCTTTTTCATATACAAACTCTCTAGTTTGGTCCACAAACCTGTTGTTATCATCTCTTTAGTGATGTTAAACAATACCTCAACTGTTAGACACATGCAAACAATACTGAGGGCCCTTGCATCCAGATCCTCCCAGTCCTTGTCTATCATGCTTTTCAGTTTCTTTGACCTTCTCGCCAAGGCCTTTTGTAATCCTTGTTGCACAAGCAGATCTCGCATCTTGAGCTTCCATAGCGCAAAACTATTCTTACCATTAAACTTTTCAATCTTAAACTTGGAACTTTGCACTTTCTCCATTAGTAGAAACAAAACCAAAAACACTTCTTATAAAACTGAGCCTTTTTATACTGGAGGAGCATTATTATATTTAATATTAAACCCCCAAAATATAAACTTTAATTAAAAGTTTTTTTTTTCTTTTTTCGCGAACCTTATAATAAGACAACACCTTCACCTTTAATTTTTTTTATACCACTTGAATAATTTAAAAAAAAATGATTCATACCATGCGAATTTATGGTTTTTAAGATCGTCGCACCCTATTTAATGGATCACCTGTGACGATTAGGAAATAGTCACACTGTGTTAATGGGTAGTCTATGACGATTTTTACTCAAATCGTCGAACCGTGTCAAACTATCACCTGCGACGACGTCACTCTGTGTCCAATGTTATGCTTGTGACGATGTCACACTGTGTACTATGTACGGCCCGTGACGTCCCACAGGGATGACCCACGATGATGTAATAACACCCATCCTCAGCTCTCCACTTCCACTTCAGTCGGCTTAGCTTGGCTCTTCGATCCAACAACCAGATTCTTTTCTCCTTCGCTTTCTACTCCTTCAACTCTAAGCTCTGATACCACTTGTTAGGCAGCGAAATAAAAACATAGCATACATAACAAAGCATAAAATAAGAAAGATCAAACATGCATAAAACCAAGCACATCAATCATACACTTGACACGGTGATTTATGTGAAAACCCAAATCAACAAAAAAACACGGGCAATGATTATCGATCTTCTGTTATTCCAGGGAGAACTATAATAGTCTTCATAGGCATACAATCATCCTCTCCTCACACAGTCACTGCTCTCTAGCTCACATTGTACTAAACCTCTATGGGTATGCTCGTATATATAACATCTATCACTCAGTTACACAGACTGATCATGAATAGATCACATAGTTACACGAACAATTCATAAGATTGCATGCATGCACATGTGCATGTGCATCTGCATGTGACCACATGAGGAAATTTTTTGGCATGTTTCCAACACACATATGGTTGTGATCGTTGGATCATATTTCACTAACCGAGATTCATTCTCACCCAATGCATCGTTTAAGGTTTGAATCACACTACAAGAAAGGTTTTAATGGATCTCAGGACACTTATCCTATGGTTCATATTATTCATTTTTTAGATCCATGTGGTTTTTGAAAGAAGATGTGTGCAATAAGGTTCATTTGACAGAGATATAGGTACAACATTGATGTATTAATGAGAAGGCATGGGCTTATTTTCTTCAAATTTGATGACTATTTGGTTTTGAAATTCCATCCCTGCTTTCCATCAAGAATCCTTGACTAAATGTTCCTTAAAATAACCAATTAGCGAGCATCTACAATATTTGATGACTAACTCTAAATTTGAACCAACTCTAAATTATTTGAGAGACTTCTCTTTTGGAGAATTCACTTCGAGACATTACTTGGAAACTCTATAGACATTTCCAAAAGACTCTTCCTCTTTGTATATATGTGTTTTTTTGGTTCAATGGAGCATGCAATCAAGTTTGAGTTGTAGCTTTCATTCAATATTCTCTATTTCATGTGTGTTTACAGTTAAAGCTGAGTGTTGAATTCTCTGCCCCTTTCTCTTCAATATGGTATCAGAGCTAAAGAGGGCCTATTTCTCTTCATTATGGTATCAGAGCTAGAGAGGGCGTGAGCCTACTTGCAATTATGTGTTTGTGTGCTGAGAAGAGAAGTGTTTTCGAGGTGAAGCATTGTCCAATTTCTTTTCGTTCAATTCCAGCTTGAATATCTAGTAGTCGAGGCGATTAAATTGGTCGATTCATTGAGGTTGAGTTGCAGGCTAAAGGGGAAATCTTAGGAATGACTCCACTCCTTGTTTGCATCTCGAAGCACTCCCGGATTGGATCTCAAAGAAAGTACCAGTGATTCTTGCATCTCGCTAGTTTATTTACTTATCTACGATTAGAATAAGATGTCATTGGGTTTATTGTAAGTAGAGGAGGCCATAGATTCAAGGTTTCAGAGTCAAGCTGCGATTTGTTGAGGGCCAAGCCATTGTTGAAGAAAATATGTTGATTCAATGAGGGTCAATAAAGTTGTTTCCACCGTCTAGAAGAAAATTGCAAAATCCATCTAGAGAAATCCATGTGACTCGTGCAAACTCAAATTCGACAAAACCAGGTGAAATTTGAATTGATTAAACATCAAGGAAGGATTTTTTTTTCTAATTTGAATATCTGAATGCATCAGTTTAGGAATCCCATATTTGTTGTATTTTTGCTACCATTCTTTGGAAGCCGTCATTGTAAAGGGTTCTTCTTGGCATAGAAACCCTTGGCGCTTTCTTTGATTTTTTTTTATTTCTGCAACAATTCAGAAAATGTTCTATTTTCACCCATAATTGTTTTTTGGAAAGATTATTTGTAGTCTGAAAACAAAATTTGGTTTATCACATTCATAATGACAGCAACATTTCTTTGCATGCAACACTAGGGATAGAATGTTGTAATTATGTGCTTGGGTGCATATGCATAAAAGACAAAATAATTGTCTTTTTGGGAGAAATTTGAAGTTGGTAGTTTTGTTTTGAACTTCATCTTAGTTAAGCATTATTAAAAATTTTGTAAAAGAAAAAAAAAATGGCTTCAAGTAATAATAGCCTTATACAATAAAAAAAAAAAATTCATGTTTTAATAGAATTTTTTTTATGAAGTTTGCTGCTCCAAGCTTGCTGCTCCAAGCTTGCTGCACAGAGTTTGCAGTGCCAGAATAGGGGGTTCGCAACACTTTAGAAAGTAAGAAAAACAACTGAATATGAGATGGGAAAGGTGGCTTGAAACAAATATTTGTTAAGGATTTAATGAACAAGGTTCAAAGCTCATGCAATTGGGATGGGAACATGTCAAGAAGGTAAGTGGGAAAGTTCACAGCTCGTATCACCAATCTATAGTGCCCCAAAGAAGAAATAACAAACAGATCCTTTCTTGTCCTTCAAATGAGCTGAAAATACTCATGGAGTATCTGGTGGATTTGACTTGAATACTATTATCCTTGAGCTTGAACAATTTTGTTTGCAGATAGCCTAACCTCCAACTTGCCTTCTCCAGCCAATTTGCAACGCCGAGCTAGAAGTGATTTGAAAACTTGGAGAAAACAATTAGAAGTTTTTATGATGAAATCCCAGGCTATATTTTAAAATATAAGTGCGTAAAACAAGGAGATATTCATTGACAAGACTCATGAGCGCAGTGATGGTAATGAAAGAATAATGTACTTTGGATGCACTGCGAACTCTTTGGTGAGTTGGCAGCGTACAAATCAAACTTGATTTGACATACTAATGGGTAAGGTGACAAAAATGGAGGGGTCTAAGTACATCATGGAAGAGGTGACATGTCAGGGTGGTAGTGGAGAAATGAAATATGTGACAGATGATGGTTTTCCTAACTTATCATGATGATCACGATATAACCCAAGGACTATAGACCAAAACCAACACTAATCTTTAGTTTATTTGTGTCAAAACTAAAAAACGACTATAGGAAAAAGACAAAGCCAAACATTTAAACAACACTTATGACTCAAAATAAAAAACCTAAAGAATTTTTTACTCGAGCAATTCTATGTGATAACATTGGCTCCACAAGGGATGACATGCTCCCTGTGAGCTGCCAAGAACAAGCAGTTTCAATGTCTTATCCTAGGGATATGGGGTCATTTATTCAAAAGAAAAAAAAAAAATGATATTTACAATGGAAGGGAAAGCCACTCATGGATTTAAGAAAAATACTTCTTTAGAAAGTGCCCATTAATTGGGCCACCATAAATTTCAGAGTCTTCCAAGTTCTGCAATTTATAAGTGTTATTTTGAAAAACTTTAGAAATATCGAAAGGACCAATCGACAAGGCTTTCAATTTACCATGTTTTCCTTTGTCTTTCCTTTGTGCATCCCACTTGAGCACTAGATCTCCTAACTGGAAATATTCTTTGTTTACCTTCTTGTCAAAAACTTGTTTGATCTTCTGTTGATGGCTCTGTGCTTTATCAAGGAGCTGCTCCCTGGTCTGTTGTACTTATACTAGCTGATGCATCCTTCTGACCATATCATCTGGTTCTCCTTGCTGGTCCTAAAGGAAATTTTCCACAGGCAAGGTAATATGAGTATGAAAAATAGCTTCAATCCCATAAACAAGACGAAAGGGGGAAACATCAAGTGATCTCTTTGTAGTGACTCTATCTTCCCATAGGGAAAATTTCATCTTTGAGTCCCATGATTTCTTGTTGTCTTCCAGTAACTTCTTGATAATCTTTACCAGTCTCTTGTTAGAAGACTCTGCTAAACCATTACCTTGGGGGTAATAAGGGGTAGAATGAACTAGTTGAATTCCATACTTCTCACAAAATTTCACTAATGGTTCAGCGTTGAAAGATGCAACATTATTAGTAAAAATCTTGCTTGGGCAAACAAACCTTGACATAATATCTTCAAGAAAACCAATAAGTACCTTGGGTGTGGCACTCCTTGTAGGAATGGCTTCTATCCACTTGGTGAAATAGTCAGTTGCAATCAAAATCCATCGATGTTGACCACTTGAAGCTGGATGAATTTCCCCAATCAAGTTAAGTCCCCATTGCTGGAAAGGACCATAAACCACTACATGCTTTAGAGGCAAAGATTTGAGTTTCTGCTTTCCTGAAAATTTATGACATTTATCACAGGCTCTAATCTTTGCATGAACATCAGTAAAAAGGATATGAAAAAAATACCTAGCTCTGAGAATCTTATATGTTGTGGTCCTCCAAAAATGATGACCCCCACACAAGTTGTCATGAAAATCATTCATGGTCTTTTGATCCTCCTTTGGATCTAGACATCTCAAAAGAACCCCTAGAGGATCTTTCCAATATAGTATGTGATCAATGAGGCAATATCTGATTTCTTTAAGTTTCAAAGCTCTCACCTTGTTCTTCTCAAAACCATAAGGAGGCTGCAACTTTTACAAGAAATGAATAATGTCTTTGTACCAAGTGAATTATGCCAACTTTGGACTGATATGTGAGCTATTATCAGGGATATCAATTTGTTGGTTTTCACAGTTTAGGTTCATGAAATCAACCCTCGGTGCTTTACAATTTGATTTAGCCAACAATCTAGCTAAACCTTTCTCTTTCACCAACTTAGTAGGCTTCATTTCAAGGTCAAACTCCAAAATTTTGGCAATCCACTTGCTCCTCTTTCCATCTATGTCAGGCTGGATTAGTATTTCCTTCACAGAAGCTAATGGGACATATGCAATAATTATAGAATGAAAAATATATACCCTGAAGGATTTAAGGGCTTTAACCAAAGAATAACTCTAATTTTCCACAATATCATACCTCACCTATGCATCTTGTAATGCCCTGCTAAAAAAGGAAATGGGTCGCTCCATCCCATTTGTGTTTTTCTGAAGAAGAACAACATCCAATGTGTCATTTGAGGCAAAATAAAATATCAGAAATTATTTTGAATAATGAGGGTTGATGAGAATAGGTGCCTTAGTCAATGCTTGTTTCATTTGATAAAAATAATCTCGAGATTCAAAATTCCATTTCACCTCATTTCCCTTTCTAGGCATAGATGTGATAAACTTAACCAATTCAACAAAGTTAGAGATGAATCTTCTCAAAAAAATTATTTTATCCAGGAAATATTGAATCTCCTTCTTGGACCTAGGAAGAGATGAAGTCTTGATGGCCACTACTCTACTTGGATCAATCCTTACCCCTTCTGCTGATACAATGTGTCCCAACAACTTGCCTTATTTCATAGAAAACAAAGACTTCTTAGGATTAAGTGACAACTCAAAATTTCTACATTTCAGGAAAACCTTCTTCAAATGATGATAATGTTCCTTATCAGACCTTGAGGACACTGTAATTTCATCCAAATAGATGACCACAAATTTTTCCTTTTCCCCAATAAAGGAAATATCCATTGCTCGTTGGAAGGTTTCTCATGCATTCATGAGACCAAAGGGAATTTTGACATACATAAATGTTCCCCAAGGAGTAGTGAAAGTTGGTTTCTGTCGGTGTTCAGGTAAAAAAGAGCTCTGATTGTAGCCTGAGAATCCATCAATCATGGACATCCTTGCTGAACCGTTTACCCTCTGCAAAATATGTTCCATCTTGGGCAAGGGATAATTATCTTTCTTGGAACTTCTATTTAAATGTTTGAAATCAACACAAAGTATGATTTCACCATTCTTTTTCCTCACAGGGACTAGATTGGTCACCCACTCAGAGTACCTTAAAGGTATGATGACATTAGCATCAAGAAACTTCTTGACTTCCTTTTCCATAATAGGAAACAACATGGGATTTATCTGTCTTATTTTCTGCCTAAATGGCTTGCTCTCATCCTTCAAAGGAATTTTATGTTCAATGATGCTTGTATCATAAGTTTGTAGTTCCTCATATTTCCAAGAAAAAACATCATCAACATCCTTTAATAACTTCACATACTCAGACCTTTGTTCATCTGCTAAACTGTTAGACAACTTGACATACTTAGGATTTTCCTCTGTACCCAAATTGCATTCTGTCACATCAACTTCTTCATTTGAACCTTTAACCTTCACAACCACATCATTTCTATCAAATAATCTCTCCAAAGGGACCAATCCTTTGGGAATATGGTTACTGGGAAATTGAACAATCTTGTGGTCTGCAATTTTGTTGAGGAAAATATCAGCATGAGAGATTTTTATATCATCTTGATCTTGATCAATGTGAAGAGAATAAAACTCTTCCACTATTTCCAAAAATCTCTTAATCTCAAGATCATCCTCAAATACCTTCCAATGTTTTACATTCTCAGGTATAGAGGGTCTATACTTCACTTCCACATCATACTTTATCTTGGGGGGCAAAGAGATCTTAAAGTTACTAGCAGAAACAACCAAAGAATCTTCCATAGAATTATCTTCCCTTGGAACAAAAGAAATGTTAAAAGCTAAGAAAAAATTGTCAATAATATCCCAAACTTCATTTATGTAAGTACTCAATCTAGGATGTTTTTCTTGATACATATTTTTAACCTGATGCACAATTAGTTCAACATCTCCGAAAACTGCTAACTCCTCAATATTCTTATCTTTAGCATCCCTTAACCCCAAAACAAAAGCCTCATACTCTGCAACATTATTTGTGGTTTCAAACTTTAGATTATAAGACATCGGAAAGGACTAGTGTCATTGGAAAGGTTGTTTGACAATAATGATGTTTACAAAGGAGCTTCCATGAGGAATCCAGAAGAAGAGATAACCGATTGCAATATTGGGACCACTGAGAATCCCAAGATCATCAAACTGTCCAAAGCAATCGCTGCAGAACAAAAGGGCAGGTATGTTAATCTATTTAAAAATTTTGCTAATATTTTTGCATGCTCCTATGAAGATTTGAAGACATTTGACATTGACATCATCCAGCATAAGATCCCTCTAAAGGACGGCTCCAAGCCATTCAGACATAAGATTCAACAATTTAATCCTGTGTTAATGTCCATAATTGAGAAAGAGTTGAAAAAAATGTTGGGTGCCAAGATCATTGTACCATTGAGGTATTCAAACTGGGTGGCCAACTTAGTACCAGTAAGGAAGAAAAGTGGGGAGACACGCTTATGTGTTGATTTCAGAAATCTCAACAAGTGTTCTCTAGAGGACAATTACCCCCTCCCCAAGATGGATCATATTTTACAGAAGGTGGTAGGTGCACACATAATTTCCTTGTTAGATGGATACTTTGGTTATAACCAAATAGCAGTGTGTGAAGAGGATAAAGAAAAAACAACATTCACTACCCCATGGGGAACATTCATGTATGACAAGATGTCCTTTGGTCTGATGAACGCAGGGGCCATTTTTCAAAGGGCCATGGACATATCTTTTGTGGGGGAATGGGACAGATTTATGGTCATTTACTTGGATGACATAACCATTTTCTCCAAGCATGATGAGGAACATTTGCAACATTTGGATCAAGTTTTCAAGAAATGCAGGAGGTATGGAATATCCTTGAATCCTAGGAAATCTCACTTTTCCATGACAGAAGGAAAAATCATGGGCCACATCATATTAGCAGGAGATATAAAAATTGATCCCAAGAGGGTTTGTTCCATTCAAGAGATTGATATCCCTAGAAATAAAAAGGTTGTCCAGTCTTTTATTGGTAAGATAAACTTCCTCAGACGTTTTGTGCCAAATTTTTCTAAAATTTTGAAGCCTATTACTAACATGTTGAATAAATATGTTATGTTAAAATGGTCCTTTAAGGAAAAATCAACTTTCCAAACAATCAAACAAGCTTTAGTTGAAGCCCCTGTATTGGCCAGCCCTGACTATTCCAAAGATTTAATCATATTCTCCTTTGCTTTCGAGGAAACCATTGTTGATGTGCTATTGCAGAAAAATGAAGAAAGGCATGAACAACCCATAGCCTTTTTCAGCAAATCCCTCTGAGATGCTGAGCTAAAATATGATATATTAGAGAAGCAGGCTTATGCACTGGTCAAAGCACTCAAAGCCTTCAAGGTTTATGTGTTACCGTCTAGCATAACAATCTTTGTCCCTAGCAGCAGTGTCAAAGAGATTCTGGTCCAACCAGTCAGTGAGGGAAAAAGAGGGAAGTGGATTTTCAAACTATTGGAGTATGACCTGCACATAAATCCCACCAAGTTGATCAAGGGGAAAGGACTAGACAAATTGCTATCAGAATCAAATTGTAAGGTGCTAGAATTGCGTCAAATATTCACCCAATTAGATGCACCCATCATACAACTTGGACAAGACAACTTACAGGTATTTGAAAACTACTCTTCACCTTGGTATAAAAAAATCATTTATTTTCTACAGCATTTAGAATTTCCACCAGATGTGAAAAAGACAAAGGCCAAGTCTCTCAAATTGAAGGCCATCAAATTCTACATTTCAAACCGAAGTTTGTATTGGAGGGATCCCACTGACATCCTGTTAAAATGTCTTGATGAAAATGAAGCGAAACAAGTCAAAAAATAAATGAACAGAGGAGTATGTGGAGGGCACCAACATTGGAAGGCCAAAGCTCTCAAGATCCTAAGGGCAGCGTGCTACTATCCCACCCTTTTCTCCGAAGTGTTTGCCATTGCTAGAGCCTGCAATGAATGTCAAATATTTGTAGGAAAAAAACATTTACTATCACTACCCCTAAAACCTATCACTTCTAGTAGTCCATTTCGGAAATGGGGGTTAGACTTCATAGGAGAGATAAATCCACCCTGCAGTGGACAACACAACTGGATCCTCACGACCACCGACTACTTCACCAAATGGATTGAGGTTGTGCCCACCAAGAATGCCACTGACAATGTGATAATGAACTTCCTGGAAACCAATATGTTTACCAAATTTGGTTTCCCTAGTAAGCTTGTAACAGACAATGCCCAAGAATTCAAGTCCAAAGCCATGATTGACTTCTGTGGTAGTCATAACATTTCCTTGACACATTCCACAACCTATTACCCTTGGGGAAATAGCCTGGAAGAATCATCAAACAAGACTCTCATTAGGATCATTAAGAAGTTGTTGATTGAAAGAAAGAAATCCTGACACTCTAAACTCAAGTATGCTTTATGGGCTTGTTATCCTCGAGTTCTAGGGATAACTAGGAGATCATGTCTCGAGGCCCACAGGTCCTAGACATGGAGTAATGAGAGCGGGATTGACCTGAGCATGGCCCTGGAGGGCCCATCCTTCTTCTTCATTAGACTTGTCCTGTCAGCAGCAGCAACATCCATCACCATCGGCTTG
>SNQJ01S0016230.1:198003-227872 GCA_010110895.2 Picea sitchensis
AATAAATAAAAGAAAGAATAAAGGCAATAAAGGGCTTGGAAAGAACTGCATCCATGACAGGTACAACTCGCCTCCTACAAAGGCACCCACAGATAATACCCACCCCTGGTTTTCACTATGTCTAGACATCCTTAGACCATACCACCTTGTATTACATGGCTTGAATGATATCCTTTGGAAACTTTCCTCTTCTTATGGATGTTGTCCCAACATGGCACTTTGCCTTTTCTTCGGCTTTGTATAGTAGGTCAGTGTAATGTCTTTGTGCTATTAGATGATATGCTAGGGGTCTTATGCATGCATTTGATAAAATTAATGATGAAATAAGATTGACATTGCCATGATCCCGAGGACCAATGAGCCCATGAAGGGCGAAGTTTTTGATGTGCAGGACCATCCCCGACGGACAGGTACCAGTGGACCAGTACACATGGGGAAATGATTAGCTCGGACCTCCATGGGGTTGAAGAGCCCATCAAATGGTTGTTGGGACCCCATCAGGGGTAGAGACAGGACAGTGACATGATGAGCCTTTGCACATGAGAAGAAGAAGGACGTTCCACCCATGACCCTTTGGCTGAGCCCATCCTAA
This sequence comes from Picea sitchensis, assembly GCA_010110895.2. Lineage (NCBI taxonomy): Eukaryota > Viridiplantae > Streptophyta > Pinopsida > Pinales > Pinaceae > Picea > Picea sitchensis. The sequence goes on from SNQJ01S0016230.1 coordinate 198,596, forward strand.
GGGGGTTGACCCATTTCAGATAGAAGGTTTTCCTCTTGATGGACAAGATGTCACCCAGGAGACTTGGATGTCATCTTGAGCGTGTGGAAGTTTGATGGGATTACTGGCACATGTGGCAGCTTGGAGGAGCCCTAAAAGGGCTAACGTTTGACTTCTGGATGCTGGACTAGCCCCAAAAAGGGCCAACGTCTCCCTCAGAGGGGCTTGACATCCCACCTTTTGCTCATTTATGTCTTTTACTTAGCAGTTATTGTAAAAACAATATGATTTTTAGTAGTCAGCCTTGTCGACTGTTTTAATGACCTAATTTTTAAATTAAAGGTCATTGAATGATATGTATTAAGGATGTTTCTCCCTCATTTAAACATAACATAACTCCTTCTCTTAGGAGATCTGATTTTTGCGCCCTACTAGGGTAGCTTTGTTGTTTAAAGTGAGGCACACTTGCTATTGAAAGGATTTTTTGGGAATTTATGACATTTCTCTCAAGGAAGGTTTACAACTAGGGTTTGCTTGTGCTTTTCTACATGACATGTAAGTGAATTTTCTTGCAAAACTTCTTGAATGAATGGTTGTAGGTATAATTTCTTGCATTTATTTATTGTATTGCTAATTTAAAACCCTAGGTAACAAGAACACAAGTAGGTTATTGTTACATGTCCCCTTGTTGAGAAATTTTTTTTAGCCATTGAAGAAAGAGATAAAGCCTAGCCGTTGCTACACTTGTCTTCCTTCTTCTGAGCTAGCGTTGAAGTCTATAAGTTGAAAAGAGGAGACGTCCTAGGCCTACATTGCCTACACCTAGGGTTTGAAAGCCTTGTCATTGCAACACCTTCTCCCTCAGATTTATGCTTTAAGCTAGCCATTTTTCCAAGTCTATTTAGAGAAGGAGGAAAGAGCACGAGGCCTTTCTTAAGCAACACTAGAGTTAGCCTCTTTCCCCTAGGGTTTTGATTCTAGGGCCCTGCCTTTGCAGTACCATAGAACCCTACCTTCTAGTCTCTGAATTGTCATCCTTCCAAGACCTTGTGCCCTTATTTTTGACTCCATATACCCTAAGGCACTGATTTGATCTCCAACGTTGAAGCTTTTGTGTACAAAATAACTCTTTAAACCCCAATCTTGAAACCCTAACTAACTAACCCTAACCCTAACTAAGGTTGATGTCATAGTTGGTTATTTTTGACACAGCTAGCTTTTGACTTTTATAAGCAATTGAGTGATGATCTAAAGCATTTATTGATTGATGCGTTGATTGAATACATTATTGTCTTTGTCATCTTGATAGTTATTGATGAATTAATGCTCTTTCCATAGATAATTGACAAAACGTTGTTCTCATTGATATCTATTACTTTACATTACTTAAATTATATCGGATGGTCATATGAAGTGCTAACCCTTTGTATATAGCCTGTATATATATTTTCTATTGTTTCTTTATTACAGGCAAGTGTTCTCATTTGGGACTATACTTCATTATTGGTTGATTAGCCGGACCTTCTGATTTTGGTGGTAACCTGTGAAGGGGAAACTTTAACTCTGACCTTGTATCTCAGCCTCTTCAAAAACCTAGGTTATCAGGGACGTCTCCGCTAGGCTAACCTCCCTAAATAGAAAGAACCTCCCCATTGTGGTGACATTGGGTGGGGAAGGTTCCTGTTTCGCCAGTTTGACCTTTATCCTTTAGCCATCTGACCTCAACTACAAACTGTGTGATAACAGGGCTGACAGAATCAACACCAAGAAGTCTTTGGTAACATCACCATTTCATCTTGTTTATGGCATAGATTTTTTTTTCCCACTCAGCTTGGTATACCAGTCCTAAAATTCTTGCAAGAGGAGATTGAGGAACCCAATGAAATCCAAAGGAGAATATTCCATATTATAGAAGTTCAACAAAAGAGAGAAGCACTAGATCAGAGGATAAAATCATATCAGAACAAGATCAAATCAACCTTTGACAAGAAAACCAAGAACGAGACCTTTCAGAAAGATAACCTGGTCTTGCGGTGGGATGCCAGAAGGGATGATAAGTCCAAGCACGGTAAGTTTGACAACACCTGGTTTGGTCCTTTTAAGGTGGTTGAAGTTCTGGACAATAATACATTTATCTTATAAAACCTAGATGATGTAGAGATCTTTGGAGGACTAGAAAATGGGTGATTCCTAAAACACTATTTTGTTTAAGGATGAGGAAAGGTCCCTCTTGTACCATAGATGCTTTCATTTTGTTTTTGCTTTTGGTTAGGTAGTTGTGTGTGAATAAAAGACTTCATATACCAACAAAGGCACTAGGGTGTAGTTGTAGTTTTCAGTTCAATAAAATGCATGGATGAGACACAGTAGTAAATAAAACAGGGTTGGCAGACAAACAAAGGTAAGAAATGGAAGGTAAGAGCAGTTATTTAATCTAAAGGCATCGATCTACAGTTCTTAGCACCTCATAGGGACGGGATATCCCTAGTTGGAGACAATGTTGTAACCTAGGTCTGCACCCTTGCCTTTCCTCTCTCTTTTCTCTACGCCTTCGTCGAATTTGTCCTCTTCTCGTTGATAAACTTAGTTTCCCATCTGTTCAATAACTTGGTTTTCTTTGTTGGCTTGCTTGATTGAGTCTTTGCGCAGAGTTTTTCTATTTTTCTTGAAGGATAAAATACATGTTGTATTTGGTTAAGAATGCTTGTCATCATGTTTTCCATTAATTGAGCTCACATCAGGTCAACCAAGCCTTTTTGTATGCATAGGAAACACCCATGGACAAACACAACAATCTAGAGTGGTCAATTTCGAGTTCAGATTGTGGGAACAAACAGGTTAAATTTCGAAGGTGGAGATAAATCATGCCAATTGGATTGACAGTTTTGTGCATTCGGAGTGCCAAAATCGTGTGAGGTTTAACATCAAGAGTGAACCCACGAAGAGAAAGAATTACCTGAAGTCCCGAAGAGCCGAATTGTCGAAGTGAATCTGGACTGTCCATCAGCAAGGACACATGGAGGAAGATCTTTCACTTTGGAGACTTAACACTTTGGAAGGTTTTGAAAGAACTAGAGAAATAATTTCCCAAAGAGCCGAAGTCTCAAAGTCCTAAAGTCTTGAAGTGAATCTGGATCGTCCATCAGCAAGGACATGCGGCGATAGATCTCCCTCTTTGGATATACGACACTTCGGAGGATTGTGCAAGAAAGGAGATGAAAAATCCTGAAGCCCGAACTCCTGAAGTGAATCTGGACGATCCAGATCCAGAGGCCACATGGAGGCAGATATCTCACTTTGGCCAGAGAATGGTAATAGCTATGCATTAAAAAGGCCCAAAGCCCGAACTCCCGAAGTAATTATGGACCGTTGATCTCAAATCAACAAGAACCGTTGATCCTTGCAACAGGTAAGAAAGGAAAATCACTCGGATCATAGATTGCGACACGATCAAAGACCACACTTCATTGCGGGGACGTAAACTGCTCGAACGTTAATTTACCAAAGAGGTCCCGCAATTGGAACCATTGTATTGTTGGAAAGGTATGTGGCAGCTTGTTGGGGATTGCGGGGATCAGAGTAGTGTGGACCCAAACCACCCTTGAAAACTTCCGCAATCACGTGCTTATATGACATCAGGTCACCACGTCACCTCCACTCACCTCCACTCACACTCCCTGTACCTCTCAACTTTCGCCACCTGTTCCCCCAATTACTCCCCATATCACCTATCACCTCCATGCATCTTGTCTTCCTATTGGACGCTCTCATCCACGTCTTCATGTTCACAACTAGGTCATCACAATGAAAGCGAGGAAAAGGGTCAGTTACAGTAGAAACAAAGTGTGCTTAAGTTCTAAAATCTCAGATGCAGACAGAGAGTTAAGTCTCAGTTACAGGTCAATGCAGATTGGTTCCAAAACACTTCAGTAGACTACCTCTTTCTCAAGCAGAGATCTGCTCATGCAACCAGTTGTCTCCAGTGGCCTCTAACAACTCACATGAATTCCATTACTCAACACAGATCTTTGTACTATCACTCCAAGGCCTATTTTCTTCCAATTCAGCTCCATCTCACGCATCAGTCCCGTCTCAGAGACAATAGTAATTTTTAGTTGATTGATTCCAACATTTTCTTAGATTAGATACAAGAGTGGTATTATGTGTGTGATAAGAAACACTCTTGTTTATTAAGTCCAGTGTCTTAGTGAAGTTAATAATGTGTTCTACAAATAGTTACCTAAAATTAGGTCTCAGTCCCTTAAGGACGAGAACCTATGCAACTCTGTTAAATAGGGGGACTTTGAATGTTTTGAAGTTCATATTTTTTGGGAAAGAATATCACTACATCTGACTGGCTGGATCCGTTTTATGCATGGATTGAAGATCTCTACCTGGTGAATATGATCTTGATGACATTGTTTTGTTCAAATCTTCATGTGTTTTTATATGATCTTGAATGTAGTTTTTGATTTGTGCAAAGTACATGTCATTTCCTTTCATCTATTGTGTAACTTTTCTTTATTGATATGCAACCTATGAAAACAACTAATGCTTGGTGAAGATTTGTTTTTATCACAACCTTAAGGATTAATTGTGTCTTGATACACGTTTAATGTCTTGAAATGATATTTTAAGTATTGAAATTCTTGCAACAGATTATTCATTTAGTAGTTTGTTGTTTCCCTTTGTTTTCTATTATTTCACTGGTCTGTCATTAGTGTTCCACCAGCTAAGGAGGACCCTCATCCATATAATTTTTCCAACCCAACCTTACTTTTTTCTTGGTAGAACAACCCTCTGACCAACCAACAAAAATTAAAAGAAACAACCATTCTAAACTAATAGGTGGCCTAGCTTTTCCCTTTAGCAGTCAGGTGCAGACCTTAGGACCAACATGAAGATTCATAAGGTCTTTTCTTGTGAAGTGCAACAAAAGTCTTATGTGGTACCGATAAATCATGTTGAATAAATTTACAGGTAAAGTATCTTTGGATTACCCTTAGCATATTATCAAAACCTTCAATCATGTGGCTCCTGGGCACTCCTTTTGATAAATTGTCTCCTTGATATTCTGGTTTGAGGAATTCTTTGGAGAAGGTTTCATTTAGATTCATGGCTTTAAACCACCTTTCACCAGTATTAGGTATTTCATTAGTTGCTTCTATGGTCACTTCAGATACCTCAAGTTCTAGTGTCCCAACCTTGGTTTTGGTTCCATCAAAGTTCAAATCAAATTCCCTAGCCACCTCAGGGTGCCCCCTCTTCATTTTCTGATAGAAACTAAAACAACCCACTCTTTGGAAGAATTCCTCAATCAGAGGTTCAACAACAAACAAATGCATGTCATAGGGCTCAGTCCTCACAATTCCCCCTCCCTTCTGAGCCTTCTTTTGTTGTGGAGTATCCATTGATGTCACATGAAGAAAATATTACCATAAATTTTAATGATGTAAGAGGCAAAATAGGAAAAACAGAGCACTAGGGTTTTGATGGATGATATTTCTCAAAGGGTTGGTTTTGTATAAGGATTTATGTGTTTATCAACCTATTTGACCTCCAAGCATAAGAAAAGGTAGCTTACAATGAGGGATATGAAAGAATACTACACATAATCATAAAGGTATAAAGAAACATCTTGTTGTAAGACGAGTCTTGTTCACCACCTCACTATCCTCTTGCAAAACTCACAATGACTTCACAAGAAAACAAATTTTAATCTCAGACTAGACAGATTTGAATTTAAAACTGAGAACCTGATGAAAATGAAGGGGATTCGTAGCACCGAGCTTGCTGCACAGAGTTTGCAGTGCCATAACAAGGGGTTCGCAATGCTTAGGAAAGTAAGAAAAACAATTGAATATGAGATGGTAAAGGTGGCCTGAAACAAAGATTTGTTAAGGCTTTAATGAACAAGGTTCAGAGCTCATGCAATTGGGTCGGGAACGTGTCAACAAGGTAAGTGGGAAAGTTTTCAGTGCATATCACCAGTCTGAAATGCCCAAAAGAAGAAATAACAAAAAGATCCTTTCATGTCCTTCAAATGAGCTAAAAATACTCATGGAGTACCTAGTGTCTTTGACTTGAAGACTGATATCCTTGAGCTTGAAATTTTTTTTTTGCAAATAGCCTAACCTTCAACTCGCCTTCTCCATCCACTTCACATCAATTTCCGAAGCTCATGTATGAAAACACCAGGTTTGCAGTGCCGAGCTAGAAGTGATTTGAAAACTTGGGGAAAACAGTTAGAAGTTTTTGTGACGAAATCCCAGGCTATATTTTAAAATATAAGTGCTGAAAACACAAAGATATTCTTTGACAAGACTCATGAGCACAATGATGGTAATGAAATCATAGTGTACTTTGGATGCATTTCAAACTCTCTGGTGATTTGGCAACGTATAAATCAAACTTGATTTGATATCTTAACGGGTAAGGTGACAAAAAAAGAGGGGTCTTAGTACATCATGAAGGAGGTGACATGTCAGGGTAGTAGTTTAGAAATGAAATATGTGACAGATGAAGGTTTGTATAACTTATGATGATGATCACAATATAACCCAAGGCCTATAGACCAAAACCAACACTAATCTTAAAAAATGACTATAGAAGAAAGACAAAGCTAAAATGTTAAACAACACTTATGACTCAAAACAAAAAGCCTAAAGACTTTTTGACCCAAGCAATTCTATGTGATAACAGAAACATTATTACATTATTATGACAACTAAGCAAGCCTTGAGAAATGCTCAACTCATAGATAATAAGAAAAAGGATGCAAAAAAAATCTATCTCATAAAAAATGTCTTGGATGAGAGTATATTTCCTAATATCTCTACAACCAAATTCTGAAAGATAACTTGGGACATCTTAGAGACTAGCTATAAAGGTATTACCAAAGTAAAGACAGTCAAGCTATAGACCTTATGAATGAATTTTGATAATTTAAAGATGAAAGAGTCAAATTCAATAGATCAGTACATGACTCAAGTCATGAACACAATAAATCAATTAAGGATGAATGGTTAAGAACTTTCATATCATAAAGTGGTAGAGAAAATTCTTATGTCTAGGACCTTCTATGTCTGAGTACCTTGATCATACACACATCCAATACTTTGAACAAGTAATAACCCTTCTAACCCTAGCTTAGACTAATACTTACTAAACCTATTACTGTCGTCATCTACCTTTGTTGTAACCATATCCATGCAACATTTATTGTCTCTTTAAAGCAAATTGAAAGATTGGCTAAAGCATTGCTTCTAGTATTGATATTGTTACATTGATGATAAATTGCCATTGCATATTGTGAAGCTTCTTTAGCATTTATTGTGAAGTGATATATTGTAATCATTGCTAGTTTATATCATTGATTTGCTTCACTTATATTATTGGTCAATTTATTTTAGAAAGTCTTTGATTATATGAAGTACTAACAAGCAAGTGATCTTGCACATGTATAGTTTTCTTATTGCTTTGTCTCGGGTAGGTACACTTCTGGTCACTTTTATCTTTATTGGCTTTTAAGCCAGAATTTCTGATCGGTGTTGACTTGTGAGGGGAGAAAATTTACTTAGCCATAAGCCTTTGCCTTCTCAAAACCCCAGGTCATCGGGGATGTCTCCCCTGGGCCTACCACCCTAAACAGAAAGAGATATCCTATTGAGGTGACAATGGTAGGATAGTCTCAGTTTCGCTAGTTTTCCTTTCTTCCATCCATCCTTTACTCCAACTACAAATTGTGCGATAACACAGCTCTAACCCCATCACTACCAGTGAATCTAGGGAGCCATTTTTCATACCTCGGGGGGCATTTGTCAAGGGTAACCCAGAATTTTACTCAGAACTAAGGGTTTAAAGTTTGTCGGGTCCCATTGAGAAGCCATGTTTAGCTTAATGATTAGTGGAGTCGCTAGATAATTCATCTAGGGATCATCAAATGGAAAAGAGGGAATCACCCTCGGTGGAGTCGCCAGATAAGCTTCATAAGATAAAGGCTTTGAGGGAAAGGCTTACCAAAAAAGTGTCGTTGACAAATATTGACTCAGTGTTCCTTAGAAACGTCGCCAAAATGTTATCGCACAATTTGTACTTGCCCAAAATCCCAAGGCAAGTGGATACAAAATTGGTGTAACTAAGAGTAACCCATCACTGACACCTTAATAGGAAATCCCTTTCTATTTAGGAGAATGCCAAGACTACCCTAGGAGATGTCCCCAGTGACCTCGGGGTTTGAGAAGGCTAAGGAAAGTAACACAAGGAAATCCTTCCCCTCCCACAGATCACTCAAATCAAAGGGTTCTTTATGTCTTATAGAGATGAAGCAAATAAATAATATTGTGTACCTGCCCAGAACAAGACAACAAGGCAAAAAGGGGCACTTTCCAAGTACCAAAATGATGTTAGTGCTTCATAAGACAATGAACCTTCAAAAAGTAAGCTAGCTGATATGAATTTGCAGCAATGCAACAATTTATAAGAGAAATTAATATTTAATAACAGCCACGAGAATTATGTCTTGAAAGTGCTTGAAAATAACAAGAAGAAATAGCATTAAGCTAGTTGAATGATAAAAGCTTGTCACAAGCAAGTTTGGCAATGTCTAGCTAGAAAAATAAGTCACTTTTGCAGAGAAATTGCTGCAGTTAGATGGCTGTAGAAATCTTTTGCAACAACAGCAAATTCTAGTGGTCAAAAGTGCAAGAAAACACCATGCAAACTCAACACTTATATAGTAGATTGACTAGCAATTGCTACAAGTGATTTTCGGATGATGTAAGTGTGAGTTATGTAGGTGAATATGGCAATTTGGTTTGAATTAGTATGGTTGTAGCAATGTTTTGCAATAGCAGCAAGTTAGCTAAGGAGTTAGTCCAGTTTAGGGTTAGAAAATGTTAGTAAGAGCTTCAAGGATAAAGGTTTGAGTGTTTGTTTGATCAATCAACACTTGTAAATGGTAGACTAGTGCCTTTCTAGGGTAATGGAGTCAATAATGGCAGCAACAACTCTTAGAGGAAAAATAACAATGATAATGTTATGTTGAAGGGATGGAGAGGATGAGAAAGGTGTTGGTATCCCAAAGCCTAAAAAATCCAACTCCTAGAGATAATTGCTAGAAAGTAACAAAGGTTAGGCCCTAGCGATTTTTCTTTTCCTTGAACAAATTGTAATAAAATATGCAATGGGCAAGGAAATAGGGTTACTAGATTGCTACAATGGTAGGGCTCTAGTATCTACTTCAAAATAGGTGCCTTTCAAGAAATTTTAGCAAGTGGAAGACTATAGAGAAAACGATAGTAACATATGTCTTTCTCCTAAGGTTTCAAGCAAGCAATTTCATAATCTTAGACATGAAACAATTAAATTAACCATAAACATTCATTCACAAAAAAGAAAAGAAGATTTTCCAGTTACTTCACCAAGAATAATAAAGCATAAACCCTAGTTGAAGATCCTCCACATGAAAATTTGCGAAAACACACCAAGAATTGCCTCCTCCAAGAAGTGTGCACCACTAAATTTCAGCCAAAAACCCTTAAAGAGGGACGAATTTTAGACCACCACTTGTGTGATGAGTGAATGATGAAATAAAATTAGAGTTGTATCTCTTATTTATACAATATAAATGACCTTTAATTACAATTAGATCATGAAAATGCCAACATGGCCAAATTACAATAATTAAACCCTAAAATCATCTTTAGAGGTGACGTCATGCCCTTCTAGGGTGACGTTGAGCCTCCTGGGTGAAACGTTGGGCCTCATATGCAAAACGTTGGGCCTTCCAAGCCCCTAGATGATGCTACACATGCCAATTAGCACACTACTTCCTCCAAAATGCCAATCCTGACACTGGGTGACATCTTGGGTCACGTCATGGGCCTCCCAAGGCCAATGTCTAGGTGGAAGAGAAAGATTCCCCTGGGTCTTGGTCTGCCAAAGTGTCTCCAGTGAAATGTCCTTCCTTTTCCCTGGTGCAAGTCTCTGACATCTCCATCTATGGGCTTTCATCCCCATGGAGGTCCGAGCTAATCATCTCCCCATATGTACCTATCCACCGGGCATGGTCCTGTAGCAACAACAAGTACGCCCTCCATGGGATCATAAGTCACAAGGATGATAGCAATGCCAATCACACCAATAATTAAATTACCTAAACATGTGCATCAAACCCCTCTTTACCTAGACAAATGCTCAAGGATGTTATGCAGTTTAACAAGTCAGGTTTGGAGAGGGTCTCAGGATGTCCTATTGGGATAATCCTCATCAAGTTTGGGGTGTTTCCTGGGTGAAGAACAATCTAGGTCATGTAAGCGTGTGAAATGGTGTAGGGGGAATGTTTGAGAAAATAGTGCAGTGATAATAGGGAAATGTAGGTCTTGAATGTGGGTACCTGTATAGAGGGCGAGCTACACCTTGTCATGGATTCGATTGTTTCCTAGCCCATTCGGTGCCTTTTATTCATTGTATTATTGATTTTTTCTTTTCAAGGGAAAAGATGAGGGACACTATCTTGGCATGGTGACAGTGTTACCCACAAGCACTTCACATAAATGAGAAGGTTGGCTCGTGATGAGACCCCCTTTCTCTGGGCTATGCCACCAAGAGCCACTACCCTAGTTTGGTGACCAGATAGATGGTAGTGTCATACTGCTACATTCCAATGGACCTAATATGCTGGCTCATGATGAGACCTCCCATCCACCAACTAGACCTTGAGTTTTATTTTATCTTATGGGTCCCCTTTTCTTACTGAGAAGCCTTTTATTGCTTTCTCGGGAATCCCTAGTCGAAGCATCTCAAAGTTTTTATTTTGGATTTTAACTCTTGCGAGCTACTCTTACCCCCTGGGCCTTTAGCCCCTTCTTCCCACAAGGCAAGGTAAAACCCTTCCTAGTGTGGAAAACCTAATGCCCGAACCAAGGTAGGGGAAGATGAGAGGGATAATGATGAAAAATGGTAAGTATGGAAGGAATGGAGGATGACCTTTCATAGACCCACCCTGTGGAAACTCATCCTAAAGGGAACCAGCTTACTAGGGAATTCTGTCACCCCCCAGGTATGAACGAGTTAAAGAGCATAATTTCCAAGGAAACGTTATGAAATGAAGGACAGTCCAATGCAACATATTCAAATGCTTTGAAAATCAGAGTGACACATACCATGATACCCAAACTCATTACCTAATGGAGCAAGACCCATTGCTACTTCAGGACCAGGCTGGTGGGATGGATGTTGCTACTGCTGATAGATGGGATGCACTGAAGAAAAGATGGGCTCTTCAGGGCCAAGATCAAGTCATCTGGCTCTCAGTACTCCATATCTAGGACTTGTGGGCCTCGAGACATAATCTCCTTAGTTATCCCTAGGATAGGGGATAACAGGAACTAAATGAAAGACAAAAAAAATGGGTTAGCAAGATCCAAGCTTATGACTTTGACATTGAATTTGTCAAGGAAAAAAGTAATGTGGTGGTCGATGCTTTATCTAGGAGGCCCTCAATATATGCTATGACAAATATTTCAGTTGATTGGAATGCACATCTTTTGGTGGAATATTCTAAAAACAAGTTTACTTGTGAGTTGATGGATGGGTAGGTACAGGATGATAACTTCAAGATTGTGGATGACATAATATACTACAGGGGTCGAATCTTCTTGGTTCCTGAATCAACATTAGAAACAAGAGTATTGCAAGCATGTCATGATTCACCATTGGCAGGGCATCAAGGGTTTGTCAAAACATATAGGCAGATAAGGGAAAGATTCTCATGGAGGGGCATGAAAGAAGATGTGATGCGCCATATCAGGGAATGTTCCACTTGTCAGAAGAACAAGGATGAACACACTCATCCAGCAGGTCTATTACAAACCCTCCCTATTCTAGAGCATAAATGGGAGAGTATATTGATGGATTTCATCAGGGGATTGCCCAAGGTCTAGGGCAAGGATTGCATCTTCATGGTTGTGGAAAGATTGACCAAGTTTTCCATTGCCACAGATTACAGTGCTTCATAGGTTGTAGATCTCTTCTTCAGAGAGATCTTCAGGTTGCATGGTTTACCCAAAACCATAGTGAGTGATAGGGACAACAGGTTCATGAGCACCTTTTGGCAGGAGCTATTTAGGTTGGTAGGTACGGCCTTGACCCCCAGTACTAGCTATCATCCTCAAACTAATGGCCATACCGAGATAGTCAACAAGTGGGTTGAAGGATACCTTCGAAATTATTTTTCAGGGCAACAAAAGACATGGGTTAAGTGGCTACATTTGGGTGAGTATTGTTACAACACCACCTACCACATGTCTATTGGTATGTCATTGTTGTTGCCTTATACACACCTGGGAGATGTGGAATAAATCTTCAATCCACTCGGTGTGTCCTTGGGGGCAAGTGAGAGTTAAGGTGTTGTCACCTATCCTCAACTCCTTCGTCTAGGCCAACTCCTAGAGAAGCCAAGGGGGTAGTCCCTAACAAAAATACTAAGGCTTGAACTAAGCTAAGTACAAGAAATTAAATCTAGGAGTTTGTTATCCATTCAATAATCAACCATAAATTAAAATACACATAAACCAATTATTCATCCATGATATAACATCAAGCATATACTTGCATAAAAGGATACTCAAGTATGTTTGTTAGATGCAAGTAATATTAAAGTTTCTTCAAATAGATATCAAATGTAAAATGAAGCCTGTGGCTTTGTTGAATGTAAAAAATGAGACCAATGCCTTAAAGGGAATCATGGGCAATGTAGTTCATGTGTTTTATTAGGATAAATTGATGTTGAGTTAATGAAATGGTTTGGGCCTCCTTATGTATCATTCACCAATCTAAAACTTGTCGATCGGGTGTCCTGTAGATCCAATAAGGCGAGTTGCCAGATGATTTGACACACGAAACCCAAGGTAGAGGTCTTAGACAAATGATACCACTTAGAGATTATCCTAATTAATCTATCAACCACTGACCAGCCCAGGGTGCATGAAACTTACTTCCAGTAGATCGAGACTAGCTCGCAACTGGAAGGGTCAAGAACCACACTGAGAGTTGAGGGAAATTTGTTTATTTTAAACAAGAAATAAATTACTAAAATTGAAATGTTATACTAATTATTAATCCACACTGACCAGGCCTCTTTCGAGGAGCTGAGGGGATGGTTTATTTGCCAACTTGAAATTGCAGGAAGTAAAGCTAATCTAGTAATTAAAATGTTACTTTCCAAAATGAATCTAATCTATGTGAATATTGCAATGCTTTGTGATGAATTGAAAAATTACTTTAGCTTATCTTTAGTTATGAAAGTTGAATCTAAGCTAAAATTTGCAAAGATGAAACAAACACCAAAAACACCGTTCCCCCAGGGGGGATGAAGACTAAGAGCTTGTAGTCCCACTGATTTTATTAACGGAATTGTACAACTCTTTATGGGAGAGACTTGTGACCATTAATTACGGGGGTCACAAGTCTTTACAATATTTTACAAATGTTTATTGTAGAAAGGGGGTGCCCCCGGGGATCCTGGATGCTCCAAATCCGCCCAAAATGGACATAATTTCCTCTTATCTGTTCGAAAACCTGCACAAAACAATAATCAAACAAAGACAAAATATGCCCAAAAACACTTTGGAAGTGTCTTTGGTTATTAGTAGGAAATCCCCAAAATTGACTAAGTAAACTAGTGTAAAATTGAGCAAAATGAACTAAGAAGAGCAAGCTAAAGAGTCTATCTCCATAGGGTCTTTTTCTGCTGTTTTAAAACAACAATATAAAGGCACTCTAATTTCCAAATATGAAATTAAAATCTTTAGGAAAAGAACTATCCTTTAACTTCTAAAACTTTTGAAAGAAAAGCATGCTAAAGGAGACTTTTCCTATGCTAGATCTAAGTATTTAGATGAAACTTGAAAGTACAAACTTGGATCTAGTTTATCTTATGCATGTACACTTAGATATTCAGAAATTGAAATAAATATATATCTAAGCTATTTGCATTTCCAACAAAGTAACCAAAAATTTTATATTTTCAGAAAATTTGAGATAAGGGAGAAAGAATGTCGAACGTAAGCCAACTTTGGGCTATGGAGTCTCTTTGATGCACTTGAAGAGGGAATCCTTCCGATTATATGGAATTGAAAGTGTTAGAAGATTAGCCTAGAGTCTTCCACTCCTCCAAATTAGAGGTACTGTAAACTTAACACAAATCTTACAAGAAACTGTTAAAAGTAGATGCATCTACTTCCTACACATTCAATCTAGAAAACACGAATTCAAGCAAGAATAGCATGAAATCATAGATTAAATATGCTAAATAAGATCTAGTAATGCAAGCACGCTCACTAATATCTTATTAAAAGGTTACTAATAGATATAATTGCAAAAAAATAAGTTTACCATAATCTCAACACATCCACAAAGAAGAATTGTATCCACACATTGGTACAAGACACCAAGATTGACCTCCAAAGTCTTCAAGTTTTATTCCAATAGCCCGAGACCGTATTACAACAACATAAATTTACATAACCAGATCTGATTACAAAGGGAGAACTAGCTCCAATATATAGTAAGAGGGTGAAGAAGCCAAGTGGACAAGGGGGGTGGGGGGGGCACCAAGTATGAGGAGAGGGGAGCCAAGTGGTGAGATATGGGCTGCCATCTCTCCCAAAGTCCCAAACAATGCCAAGTGTGAAGAATGAGAGAGTGTGGGTGCACCACCTCTCAAGAGGTTGGCTGCCCCATATGGGAATGCGCCACCTCTCAAGAGGGGCTCACCTCCTCTTTGGCACATGCTTCAAATCAATAACATACATGCCCACTTTATTGCTTTGACCAATAGAAATCATCCTTGTATTTACACATAGCCTTTTGAGGCTTTATTTGTCTCCAACATGTCCCCACATGTTTCTTTGATTTTTTCCCTTTGCTGATTTTTTTGATTTTATTTTGACTTTTTTGGGTTTTTTTTAGCAAAAATGATTTTAAGTGATTAAAATCACCATTTTTGCTCAACTAAGTGGGTACTTAGGTAATATGGGTGCTATAGGTACAAAAATGAGCACCCCCAAGGCATATTAAGTCCCTTAGTACCACTTTTTAATACATCTTTATTTTTTAATTAAAAATTGTCAAATTCTAGCAATTTTTTAATTAACTGAAAAAATTAAAAAATCCAAAGGGGGACTTAGCACATTTCCATAAGACTCTAGGAGAATGTTTAGCATGGTAATATACATTAGACACTTGTCTTAGATCCATGCTAAGCCCTAACAATGGGTATTTACTCCATCTCTAGAGGGATTGAGTGCAAAAACTCATAAATTATAAATTGCCTAGATGACAAAATATAATAAATAAGTAAAAAAATACTCCAGACTATAACTCATGCTTAAGACTAGGTGGCTAAGACCTTTTACAAGTTCATCATGCAACATCTCTTATTACATTTTTTTATGGAAACGTGAAAAAGGTTGATCTTGATGATCGACTGAACTTCTGAACTCTGAATTTTGAACATGAAAATGTTCAATCTTTGGCGGCTCTCTGGAAATCCATCCTAGTGCAACTTGGTGGATAACAATCACCTTTCAGGGCCTTATACAGTTATGATCCACTCGCCTTTGTGGAAATTGTCTTCAGGATAGTAGAGCTCCGATGGTATAGGATTGGATCCAACAGAGCTAGGATATACATAGAGAGCTTAAGGACCACCTGCAAAGGGTGCAAAATCAGCAAAAAGTACAAGCAAAAAAACACAGAGTGGAGCGCACATTTGATGTTGGTGACTATTATCACACAGTTTGTAGCTAGGAGCAAATTCTATAAGGTAGAAGGCCAAACTGGCGTAACAAGAACCTATCCCACCCAATGTCACCATGATGGATGGGTTCTTTCTCTTTAGGGAGGTTAGGCCCAGGGGAGACGTCCCCGGTGCCCTGGGGTTTTGAAGAGGCTTCAAAGGATAATCAGACAAAGACAAGTTTCCCCCTTCACAGATCACCACCAAAGTAGATAGTTCGACTTATAGCCAATGAAGACAACCAAGTAGGATCCCTGCCCGAGAACAAATCAACAATAAACTTGATATATGCAGGCTTTGGTTAGTACTTCATATACATTAAAGACTATCTGATATTCAATATGAGCAATTTAAAGGTAAATGTTGAGGAAGTCAATGTTTACAAAATAACAATGACAATAATGTCACTTCATCAATAAATACTCGAATGATACAACATTCAACATAACAAATAACTTCTTAATTCAATTAATGCCTTCAACTACCATTCAATTACTCAAAAGACAAAACATTGCTACAATAAAGATGAAATATTCAATGATGACGTCAACAACTTAGGGTTAGTAGGTTAGTATAGGCTAGGGTTAGTGTAGTTAGGGTTTCAATTTCAAAAGGTTTGAGAGTGTTTAGATTCAATTTTACTTCAACGTTGGAGTTCTTGGGATCAGTGCCTTAGGGTAGAATGGAGTCAATAAGTGAAGGACGCACAGGTTGAAGGAGACGAGATTTCAAAGGACTAGAGGGAAAATTTTCAAGGTGTTGCTAAAGCAATTCCTCAAAGAAAAAACCCTAGGGGAGAGAGGCTCACTCCGGTGTTGCAAAATCAAGGCCTCGTGCTCTCTCCTCCTTCCCGACAAACAACTAGCTCAGATGAAGCACAAAATCAAGACAAGAAAGCTTAATGAGGGAGAGTGTTGCTACAACAAGGATCTTTCATCAAACCCTAAAGGAAAAATGGCCCTAAGTGTAGATAACCTAGGCTTGGGACGTCTTCCTCCTCTTGAATTCCAAAAGGTACGGCTAGCACAAGGGAAAGAGAAACAAGGAGTGTAGCTATGGCTAGGCTCTCTTCATCTCTTTCAATGGCTAAAGGTTTCTCTATCAGGGGACATGAGACAAGGACCTACTTGTGTGCTTGTCACCTAGGGTTTTGATTTAGAAAATTTATAAGCAATATGCAAGAAATTTAAACTATAATCATTCAATAAGAAGTTTTGCAGAAAAAACACTTACAATTCATGAAGAAATAACCATGCAAACCCTAGTTGTAACACCTTCCTTCAAGAGAAACACCAAAAATGCCAAAAATATCTTCCTTCAACAAGTGCGCATCACTTAGTTCAGCCAAAAACCCCAATAGGACGCTAAAAATCAGACCTCACTATGAGTGAGTGAAAATTGATGATCAAAATGAGAGTAAAACCCTCAATATATAGTGTATCAATGACCTAATTTTACTTTTTAGGTCATAAAAAGGCTGACAAGGCCATATTGTCAAAATCATATTGTTTTTACATTAAATGCTAAGTAAAATCCTCCTCAAGGGAGGTTCTAGCCCTTTCTAGGGCAAATGAGACACCCAGGAGCAAAATGTTAGCCCCCCAAGGGCCTCTCCAACATGCCACACGTGCCACTGCTGCCCAGTCTGCCTCCAAAAGCATCCATGAAGCTGGATGATGTCATGGTGAAAATGGGGGCATCCCAAGCCTTCCAAGGTTAGCGTTCCACTGAAAAGGGGTCATTCCCCCTAGGTCTGGTTCTATTGGAGTATCTCTAATGGAACGTCCTCTTGCTCTCTAGTGCAAAATCCCTGATCCATCTCCATCTTGTCTCTGCCCCTTGATGGGGTCTCAACATCCATATGGTGGGATCTTCGGCCCCATGGAGGTCCTAATTGGTCATCTCCCCATGTCTACCAGTCCAAATGGTACCTATCCGTTGGGCATGGTCCTACACATCAAAAGTTACACCCTCCATGGGCTCATTAGTCACCGGGATCATAGCAATTTTAATCACATATCATCATCCTTATTATTAAACATATGCATAAAAACCCTAATACATCGGTCAATAGCTCAAATACATTACAAAAACCTGCAATATAAGATTGGAGAAAAAGACAAGACGTCCTATTGGGCTAGTGTCCACAAGAAAAGGAAAATTTCTAGGAAGATATCATCCAAGCCATGTAAGTGAGGTGATGTGGCTAGGGGATGTCCAAACATGTGGGTGAAGTGAGGGCCAAGGATGCATAATGTTATCTGTGGGTGCCTTTGTAGTACCTGTCATGAATGCATTTTTTCCAAAGCCGTTCTTGCCTTTATTCTTTTATTTACTTTTTCTTCTTCTTTTTCTTTTTTATTCAAGAGCTAACTAGGGGACACTGCCTTGGCATGGTGATCAGAGCTGACAACGTTACCCACAAGTACTTTCACAGAGATGAGAAGGTTGGCTCTTGATGAGATCCCTTTTCCCTTGGCCATGCAACCAAAGGTCACTGCCCTGGCGTGGTAACCAGATAGTGGTAATGTCATACTGTTAGGTACCCATGGACCTAATAGGCTAGCTCGTGATGAGACCCCCTATCCTCTGACTATGTCTTTCTTGTCATTTTTCGGGTCCCTCTTGTTTCTTGCTAAGTTGCCCAGAAGGCCATTGATAAGTTTCCCACCTTTCAGGGAAACAATGCCATTACTACCAAGTCTCACATCTTGAATTTCAAGATATGTGTTGAGAAGTATTGTAGAGGTCATGATGAAGAAGACATAAAAATGACCCTATTTGTCTATTCACTAGAAGGAGATGCTGGAGAATGGTTCACTGATTTTGATCCAGCTAAGTTTAGCACCCTTGAGGAAATACTAAATGAATTTAGAAAGAGATGGGGTGATCAGAAGGAACACCGATTTCAGTTAGCTGCCCTCACTACTAGTCACAAAAATGAGAATGAAACTGTGGAAGAATTCAACACTAAGTTTAACAATTTAGTGAACAGTCTTCATGATGATATAAAACCCTCAGATGTTCCAATCTTGATATACTATATGGAGACTTTTGAAGGAGAAACGAGGTATGCCTTAAGGGATAAGGATCCCCATAATTTAAAAGCAGCACAAGCTACAACTATCAAAATTGATAAGAACATGTAGGATGCTAGGAATTCTAGCATCCCTAGTTTTACTAGAGGATCTTCTTCTCAACCTTTTGAGAAGAAGAAAAATGTTGAAAACCAAAAATCCTCTAATGATGGAATGAAGGAACTTACTCAATTGATTAAAAAAATGGAACTTAATCATGCCAATCAGATCAAGCAAATGGAGATCAACCAAGCTAGTCAAATCAATTCCATACAGAATAGGTTGATAGCCATGGAAAGGGGCCGAAATAATAGGCCCCGACATAGGCCAAATGATAAATGGCCTAAGAATTCCCCTCCCCATGATCAAAGACCACCAAATCCATTTGAATCCACTAACTGGGATGACCACTAGGCTATTCATTATTATATACCTTGTGAGCAATTTTATGATGAGTCAACCCGCCAAGTCTTCCTTCACCTTAGTTATGAAATGGGACCTTATGGATCAGAAAGTGAACAAGTTAATATGTTTGATCATGAGTATAATGACGACAGGTATGATTGGATGTATTTGGGTAAATATAATGAGGGGGCCAAGAAACATGAATTGCATGAGTGATGTTGTGGTGGATAAGGCAATAGAAAAGTTTGGTCCTAAGCCTACCCCACAACAAGTAGTTGAAATGGATAAGTTTAGAGGCATTACCTACCAAAGGAATGGGAATAAAAGTCAATATAAAAACTAAGAAAACATTCCCAAGGTAGATCCGAACCCCACTAAGTCAAGTGTGTATGCAAACTCATAATTAAATATTGACTTAGGAGGATGGTTAAGTAATGCAAAAATGTTAGTGCCTGTGTCGGAAATAATGAAGATTCCTTCTCAGAGGGAAAAGTTGCTTAAAGCCATAGATTGTCCTTCTCAGAAAAGTGTTGACATTTCACCAACAAGAACTTATCAAGATGCATCGGTTATTATGCAAAATATGTATAGGGGAAATGAAAAGAATAGACCCTTCTTCCTATCCTTGCTTGTGAATGATTTTATTCTTCATAATTGTATGCTAGATTCAGGAGCTACCTCAAATGTTATGACCAAAAGAGTAATGGAACAATTGAACTTAAGGATATCTAGGCCTTATCATAACATTTGTGCTATGGATAGCAGAACCATAGANGTTAAGTAATGCAAAAATGTTAGTGCCTGTGTCGGAAATAATGAAGATTCCTTCTCAGAGGGAAAAGTTGCTTAAAGCCATAGATTGTCCTTCTCAGAAAAGTGTTGACATTTCACCAACAAGAACTTATCAAGATGCATCGGTTATTATGCAAAATATGTATAGGGGAAATGAAAAGAATAGACCCTTCTTCCTATCCTTGCTTGTGAATGATTTTATTCTTCATAATTGTATGCTAGATTCAGGAGCTACCTCAAATGTTATGACCAAAAGAGTAATGGAACAATTGAACTTAAGGATATCTAGGCCTTATCATAACATTTGTGCTATGGATAGCAGAACCATAGAGGTGCATGGTTTGATTAAGGGATTACAAGTACACTTGGCTGCATTCCCAGATATCATGATTGAGATGGACATTGTTGTTATTGATGTATCAGATAATTGGTGTATGTTGCTAAACAGATAGACAACAATAGATTTAAGTGGTAATCTACAGATGGATTTAACTTATGCCACCATTCCAACTCCAAATGGTTTAACATTTAGATTGAATAGAGAGATGGAAAGAAAGTATCATGTGGAAGATCCTAGGAGAAACGATAACAAGATTGTGTATCGGGAAGTAGAAATGGGATGTTATGAGATAGAGTCTACTCCGATAACATCTACCAAGATGGATTTAAAAATTAAACCCCCAAGCGTTTAAAATGTTTGGGACCCCATGGATTCTTTTGAGGGACTTTTTCTTGAGGGAGATTCAGACAGAATGGATAATAGTTTGCCTCCTCCAGAAGCAAAGTCAGAGTTGGATTTGTCAGTTGAAAATGTGTCATCAGCTCAACCTGTATCAAAGGAATTAGTTATATGTTAGAACAAGTTAGAAGGGATTCTTGGGCCACACCCTCCTCATTTTTCAGAAATTGGGAAAATCACAGATAGATATTATGATGATAATCTGATGGAAAGTAGTAAGGATGGTAAGTTTAATATTGATAAAGTAAAGTATACCAACCCAAAAAAAAGATATGCCAAGCCTTTTAAATAAAAACCAAGTTCACAGACTTTGCACTTGGCACCTATGGAAAACCATCAGAATTTTTTTAAGGGGGATTGCCCCAAGTGGTCTAAGGTTAGAAACTGGGATTCACATGGAATAATCAGAAGTCAACATAAAGTGTATCAGTCTTCTAGCAACTTTTCTCGGCTAGTGGGACGACATAAAGTCAAACATGCTAGTGAGAGGACTCCTCCTTGAAGGGTTCTTCATGCGACAACTTGGTGTCCAAAAGGACACCCTCTGTAATGTATCTCTAACCCTTCTCCTTGTATTTTCAGTTTTGTATTATTTTATTCATTATGTTGATATATACTTAGAATTATTTATGTATCATAAATTCATTTGTATTTAGAGATGTTGTACAATAGTTATTTCATTATGTAAATGTTGTTTATAGAATTTTATTTATTCATTGTATATATGTATTCTTATGTTGGATAATTGGTAAGCACCTTTTTGTAGATGTTGGATTCTCATATGCTCTCCGTCCCATGTTAGAAAATCGAACACACATCGCCATGTGGATTCAAATGTTGACCGCCTATTCAACTAGGGGGTCAACTCCATGTACCATGAAGATATGCATCATCAGATGAAAATAAGTCAAAGACTTTTTGGTTCTACAGGGCAATGTTTGGTCCAGCACACAGTTTTGTAAGCGAGATTTTTGCACCCCTGCGTGGGTTTATAATGTAATAGGTTTGCATGAGTCATAATTAGGTCAGTTGCCTTAGGATTTATTAATTAGGAGAGTTCCTTTCACTGAGTGTTTTTTATCCTCAGGAGGTTGATTTGGCCTAACAAACCTTATTAATCTCCCTTGAGTTTTTCACTCCCACTAGCAATAAATCCTCCAAAGTGGTGAAAGGAGTTCTAATGAAGTCACCCTTGGGTAGATAGTGTTTCAAAACGATTTAAATGATCATGTAAGACAACACGCAAAGTTTCGTGATTTTTAGTCGAGTCTAGATAGTTTTTTTTTTTAATTAATTAATTTTTCCTAAGGTTGGGAATTAAATTAATTAATTAATTCAGGACAATTAATGTAAAACCTTGGTCCCTGGGATTTTGGTAGGCGTATTTGTACTCAAAATAAATGGAGTGAGACCCCCTACACCCTTGGACCAAGTTTCGGCTTAGTCGGAAAAGTTTTGTTAGGGTTTTGTCCACTTGTGTGTCTTAGTCAAATAAAAGCAATTTTAATTGCTAAACCCAAGACATGGGAAAATATCAATTTTGTAATAATTAGGAAAATAAGGTAAAGTTAATGTGACAGCTAATGAGAGAGACCCCACCTAACCCATCCTAACCCTTTCCTAACCTTTACCCACCTTTTTAATTTATTCCTACCTTGGGATTTGCACTCCCTTTGAGGGAATGCGTCCCCACTCCATGCATTTAATTGGTAACTCATTTAATTATGGGTTGTGGGACCCTCCTCATGAAGTACACCCTTCTTCCTTTCTTACACATCATCCAAGAGTGTGTCAAACACACTCCTCCCACACGCCCTCACTAAACCTCACGCATCCCTCCACACTCTCACGCATACCTCATGCTTTCCTTATTAACTAACGCTTTCTCTTTTGAGAAAAGTGGATAAATCTCACATGAAAGATGGAAACATCTTTCATCAAAGCAAGAAACTCACCCTTAAAGCAATACGTGGGCCTCCTCTTATCCAATGCGCATCCTTTATGATGCCACTTCACCCATCCACTCACCTCACATACCAATTTCGCCTCTACCCTAAAAGCTCACGCCACCTTCACTTGAGTTGTCATTTGAGCTTGGATCTTGACATTTGTCAAAGATCCAAGAGGGGTCTCCTTAGCTTCTCAAGCTATTTAAGGGACCTCTCAGTCCCTCATTCATTACCATTTTTCACAGTATTGTTATGCTACCAAATTCTCTCCATATCCCTCTCTCTTTCTCTCATTATTATCATCTTGCTTCACTGTTTTTGTACTTGAAGAGATTCAAACAACTTTGTTGCTGCAACCTCTTCCCATTTGATAATAAAGAAATAGCTTTGGAGGAACTGTGGTGTTCAAGATTTGTTTGGATGTGCCACTTATTTATGAGGTGATATCATTTTTGCATCTTTTGTGTATTGATCAATAGTTGCTTAAGTAAATTAGTTTACTAGGCTAGGTGAGGCAATAGTGTAGTTGCCCATCTATATGTTTTGTATATGCTTATAATATAAACTATGTTGTATTATTTGTACATGCAAGATATTATCTATTGTTTCATCTTACAGTTGGTTTAAGTTTTGCAGGTCATCTTAAAGGAGTTGTTGGGATAGGTTTAAAGACGAATCTACTCTCATCTTCACTAAAAATTCATTAGCATTTTCTGCTCCTATTCCTCCTTCTATCACTTTCAGATTTTGGTATCTAACTTGCTTAGATAGGTCAATAAATCAATATATATTTCTGGTTTTTACATGTGGGGGATTTCTATTAAAATACAAAAAATTGATAACCTTTTTTGAGTCTGTTGCAGCACAAATAAACAAACAATAGCTTGTTGATTTTTGCAGGTTCTCGCCAGGCTAAAGATATATGCTGCCCAATTTCAAGCACAACACACCTTCCAGTACCTCCTTTCCAAGTGGTAATGGTTTTTCTTCTTCCTCTTTCATCTAAAAACTGTAAGCAAGCCCAAAGGAGTGTACCCAAGTGGCTTGCATTCTTCATTTCAGTTTCTTTTGCTTTGCAAGTCTTAGATTAGTTTTCCTTTTGGTTTTTCTTTCATAGATTAACTAGTTTAGTTGATCATATCTACATGCATGTGTAAAAGATAAAATAATCTAGAGTAGATCTCACACCTAAATGCTAGTTTAGAGCACGTGGTGACTTAGATTAAATCTTTATTTTCCGTTGCATGCAGGTTTTAGTTTTTCTAATCTTTATCTTACACATGCGCATGCTAACACCGGTTTCATAAAGGCTTAAAGTAATCATCTTTTACAATTCTGCAAGTTACTTTTAGTTCTTACACTTTACATACGCAATCTCATAATCTAAGAACTTAATTCTTAATTTCAGTTTTTGGGACCCAAGGCCCTTTTCCAGAAATTAAATTTAACTTGCAATCTATGTGTGTGAAAGCTTCAACCTTCACGATCGTCATTTTCAGTTTCAAAAGCATTTTCAGTTCTTAATATTTACATGCAATAACTTCATAACCTAAGGACTTAATTTGCAATTCCATTGTTTAAGAGTTCACACTCCTATGTTTCAATTTTAGTACTTTGGCACTTTTTGAGTAAGCTACAAGCACTCAAATACACTTCAACATTTAGCTCATAGTTTAATAATTAATTAGACTTAATAGGACACCATTACCAACCATCTTCGCCATTTAAAACAGGGCCGGAGGAAGGCAACGAAAGGTGCTATGTCGAGGATGGTCTCATGACGTGTGACATCCTTTTCGGGAGTACTCTGATCTTAGGACTGACCTGTGGAGCTAGGGTGGGCCTTGTTGCCTAACTTCTTGAGCACCCAACAGTCACTTGGTAATTGTGAGAGGAAATTTTTGGGTTAACACTTAGATAGGATTAAAATAAATCTCACTTAATCACTTAACTTAATCCTTGGTCTACAACATTGGAAATTTACATTTTACACTTGCAAGCATTTGGATCTCATATTTATATTCACATGCAAGT
Source organism: Picea sitchensis (assembly GCA_010110895.2). Taxonomy (NCBI): domain Eukaryota; kingdom Viridiplantae; phylum Streptophyta; class Pinopsida; order Pinales; family Pinaceae; genus Picea; species Picea sitchensis. The sequence goes on from SNQJ01S0016230.1 coordinate 223,373, forward strand.
CTTTTATGTGTTGTAGAATTATTATCTAAGTGATTATATCTCTTATCTAGAATACTTTACATTTTCAAGCATTTCATCTATCTTGTGTTCCTATATTTGTGGTGTGATCCTTTGAGAAGTTGTGCATCCACCTGGAGGCACTCTCTTGACTGGGTCTTGAGTGACTTGCGTCTTTTTTCCATTGATAAGCAGTCCAATAGAGTAAGATCTATTGTGAGCATGCTTGGCTTCATGTGTTGATGTGTGTATCATCTTGAACATCTTCATGTCCTGCACATTCAAGCACTTGTTAGTATATTGTACATCTTGTATATCTTGTATCTAGTTTAGTCTAACTCTGTATATCTGATATATTATTTCTATATCTTTGTATCTAGTTGTATATATCTTGTTGTAATATTGTAAACTTGTAACTATCTTCTTGTAACGAATCTTCCTTTAACTTAGTTGACCCCATTGCCCAATCTTAGGCACTAGTCTTAGTTGTCCTAGGAAAGGTCTGACTGTTCATACTTAAATGTTGCATCTTCCATTGTTTCTTAACATCATAGGCTAGATTCCCCTTGACCATTTAACTAATTGAAACAAACTCCACAACTTTAAACTCTAAATCTCATCTAGTAACTAGGGTCTACCCCCCTTGGCTTCCCTAGGCGTTAGCCTAGACGGAAGAGGTTCAAGTCAAAGTGACAACGTGGACTTTGAACCTAAGCATTGTGCCTCCGTGGACACACTAAGTGAGCAGGACTTAGGTCACGTTTGCAAGTGTGTATAAGGATGGCAACTGGGCCTAGGGCGCCTTTTCTAGCCTATTGTGGAGGGATTTTCTTTGCTAGATATTTTATTGGGAGCTTGGTATGAGTTTGAGAGGAGGAGGGTGCACTGTAGAAAGGGGATTCATTCATTTGAGGGATCAGAACACCTTCAATCAACTCGATACTCAACCAGGGGGTTTGTCTTACCCCGATCTACTATTCTAGTGATTTTGGTAGGGTTTGGAATTTGGATTCCTTGAGGAGGGAAGCCGAAATATTCATGAAATACAACCAATAGGAAGTGCGCAACTCAGCTAGGGAGAGTGGGTCCAGCTCTTGAACGGAAAGAAATTGATCTTGTTCCTTTCTCTAGGGGTTTGTGGTACCTTTAAAGGATATTCTCTTCAGTCTTGTAGCTTGTTGGAGCAACTATCATTCCAGCTTGATTATTCTTCTTGTATCTATCCAGATCTACAGATCTATTGTATCAAGATCATCATATTATCTAAATAAAGGTTAGATATGAAGTTGTTGGCTCTTTCTTGGTATTCATTGCTTGTATCTTGTCATTTTCTTGTGTTATATGCTATGTTCTATATCTCTATGCTATAATATTCAAATAACACACCCTCAATCCACAAATTTGATGAAGTAAACCTGCATAACATACTAAAACAATAAAACAAATAGTCAAAGAACCCTTGGTTCAGGGAAAAATCAGCTTGGGAATATTACAATCAATCTCAACTTTTGCAGTGTGGGGGAGGACATGTCATCATTTGTGGTAGCCATGGCATTCTCCAAATTTTTGGCTTGAATTTGGGTGTGTTTTCATTGATTTTATTACAACTTCCATAACAACCATTCAATTGTTGTGTTCAGATCTCCATTTATAATACAAATACCACATATTGTCTCTTCTATTGTATGTGTAATGTCCCTTTCCAAATAGGAGCTCTAGAGAGGAGGCTTAATGGTCTAAACAACCTCGCTAGGCTATATCCAGGGCCATACAGGGGTAAACAGTGTTACTAGAGGTCACTTCTGCCAAGGGTGTTATAATTTGAAAGTGACATTGAGCTAAAAGTGATTGTTATTGTGCAATTTGTACTTGCCCAAAATGCAAAGGCAAGTGAAAAATAAATTGGCGTAATAGGAGGTTGTCCTATCACTGTCACCTAAACAAGACACCTCTTTCTCTTTAGAAGTAGTACTCCAGGGGAGACGTTCTCAGTGACTTGGGGGTTTGAGAAGGCTAAGGTAAAAGCATCAAGAAAGTCCCACCCCTCTCACAGGTCACTCTGATAAAAAATTCCCAAAGGTTTTAATAAGATGAAGAAAAGTAATATTTAAGTGTACCTGCCCAAAACAAGACAACAAGAAAATACTATTTGCAAGTACCATATTATGTTGGTTCTTCATAAAACCATAGAATTTGATAAAAAAAAGCACAAGCTGATATAAAGGCTGAAGCAAGAGAAGTATTTATAACAACAATGAATATATAGCTATATCTTCACAATTATGCCTCAATAAAGCTTCAATAATGACCAAAAATGATAACATAAACTTGGCAAATGCTAGTATTTGTCAGAAGCAATGAAGGAAATGTAAAATCATCTTTAAAACTTGCTTTTAAGATGATTTTGTTTCTATTATAGATGGATGTAGCAATCTTTTGCAACAATAGAAAAGTAGTTAGTAGGCTAGCCTAATTTAAAGTTAGAAGTAGTTAGTATAGGTCTTAGAGTAGATGGTTTAAGAGTTGTCTTAATCAATCAATCACTTGCAAGGTATGAACTAGTGCCTTTTATGGTAAATGGAGTCTGTTGTCATCCTAATACACACTTGCAAATGTGAGGAAAGTCCAGCTCACTTAGTATGTCCTTGGAGTCACAATGCCTAGGTTCACAGTCCACACTATCACCTTGATTGGAACCTCTTCCTTCTAGGCTTACTCCTAGGGAAGCCAAGGGGGGTAGACCCTAGTTACTAGATATGATTTAACTTTGAAGTTCTAGGAGTTGGTTTTAATTTGTTAAATGGTCAAAGGGGGAACTAACCTATGATGCTAAGGAAGCAAATGCAAAGTGCAAGATTAAAAATGACAAGCAAGTCAAATAAGACTAGTGCCTAAATGTTGGGCAAGGGGTCAACTAAGTTCTGAGGGCGGTTCAATTACAAAATATTACAAGTAAAATTATATTACAATTATCCCACAACAAAGATACAATTACTTACACAAAGAATAAGAAATGGTACAACAATTATACAAGAGATACACAAGATACAAATGAACAAGATTAAAGATGCCAAAGTGAGATTTAAGAGATAATCAAAGTTAAGACCAGTCACATAAGGCCAAGCATGCCCCAATAACACTTACTCTATTGGACTGTTTTTCAATGGCAACCACTAAAGCACTCAAGATTCAAGAAAATGATGCCTCCCAAATGGGATACTCAACTTCTTCTTGAATCACACCACAAGAGCATAAAATAAAGATGTAAATATGGAAACTTAATGCTCAATGTTATCGCACAGTTTGTAGCTTGGTCAAAAGGCTAGAAGGTAAAGGCCAAATTGGCGTAACAGGAACCTACCCCACCCAATGTCACCACAATGGGGAGGTTCTTTCTCTTTAGGGAGGTTAGGCCCAGGGGAGATGTCCCTGGTAACCTGACATTTTGAAGAGGCTGAGGTATAAAAGGTCAAAGTAGAAATTCCTGCCTCACAGGTTACCACCAAAAGAAGATAGTCTGGCTAAACAACCAATAATGAAGTGTAGCCCCAAATGAGAACACTTGTCCGGAACAAAACAACAACAAAACAATATATGCAGGCTATGATTCAATGGGTTAGTACTTCATATAACTATCTGATATCAGTATATTAGCAATTATGACAATATATATTGACGAGATCAATCTTTATCAATAATAGCAATGGAACAATATCAATTCATCAATAAATATCGAGCTGATAAAGCAAACAATGTATCCAATCAATATCTTACTCAATAAATGCTTCATAACACCATCTAATTGCTCAATACATAAAAGTTGTTGCATCAAGATGAAATAACCAAGTGTGACGTCAGCCTTATTAGGGTTAGCAGTTAGTTAGGGTTTCAAATTACAGGAGTTTTAAGAGTTTGTTTGGCCACTATCACTTCAACATTGGAGACCTAAGATCAGTTCCTAAGGGTAAATGGAGTCAATTTAAGAGAGGACACAAGGTTGAAGTGAGAAGGCTAAAGACTAGAGGGAAGGGTTCTAAAGTGCTGCAATGGTAGGGCCCCAGAATCAAAACCCTAGGGGAAAGAGGCTCACTTTGGTGTTGCTTAAGCAAGGCCTCATGCTCTTTCCTCCTTCCTTAGGTTTTTCTTGGAAAAATGGCTAGCATCAAGACACAAGAGTGAGGTGAGGGAGAGTGTTGCAAAGGCAAGGCCCTATCAACAAACCCTAGAAGCAGGATAGCTCTAGGTGTAGATAACCTAGGCCTAGGATGTCTCCTCCTTCTTAACCTTTAAAAGCTACGACTAGCACAGGGGAAGAAGTAACAAGAGTGTAGCAATGATTAGGCTCTTCCTTCCTTCTTCAATGACTAAGAATTTTTCTCTTAGGGGACATGAGACAACGACCTACTTGTGTGTTTGTCCCCTAGGGTTTTAAAATCAACAAAATTTATAATAAATGCAAGAATATAAGACTACAACCATTCAATTAAGAAGTTTTGCAGAAAA